>CAUYSK010126423.1:0-76082 GCA_963575035.1 Avahi laniger | reverse complement strand
CCAATCTATTCTCTTTGTTCTTTGCAGCACTTCAGGTATCTAGGGTATGCCAAATCCTGTCAGTGCACCAGAACAAGTGCTACTGAATCTAGTTCCTCTGATGGCTTTTAGAAAAGCTGTACCATTGGATATTTCATATACCTTCCCTCCTCCAGCCCCAGGGTTTTTAAATCTGTTCACTCTCTGCTGATCTGGGCAGAGGACTATTGCAATTAATAGCTCAAGCCTGTGTCTCTGTTCTGAATAGCTCCTAAATGGCTAGATTATCCCAGGTGTTATCAGTAGTTTGAAAGAGGCATGGTAGAAACCCTCAGAAAATTTGAGGGCTTGGAAGTACAGACCATGTCCTTCCCCCGCCCCCCCCCCCAACCCAGAGACAAAATAGATGCTAGAATTTTTCCTCTGGTCACTCTACGGTGAATCAGAAATAGTTATGGTGACTACCAGTTCAAGCCACTGTCTTTGTTCTCTCCCAGTTATATTATACTAATCTAGTCATTGCTACAAGACTGGCAAGACAGAAGCCAGTAGTCTGGGAGAGTCCCTACAGAAAAGCCAGCATTCTGGACAAATGGGCCAAATTTTTCCATCTGCTGGGAGAAGCTGGGAGCTTGATGGTCTTTTCTCAATTATATGGCATTGTTTCAAGAGTAGGGATTCTGGAAAGAGCATGTCCTGAATCTTTCTACTGGCTTTAATAAGTCTGGTGTTGTGTTTGCTCAGGGTGCAATTGTCTTCCTTTCAATTAGTTTCCAGATTTTCCAAAAGAGAATTTTTTCATGAATTTTTGCTGAATCAGTGTGATCATGGAGGAAAAAGAGTATAGGGCTTCCTACTCCACTATCTTGCTGAGGTAACTCAAAAAATATTTATAAAAGTCCGTGAAATAGTAATGTTAATATTATTCAATCCTATATTTATTTTTCTTCTACTGTTGGCCTTACACTGTTGTCGTCTGTCCTTTAAACAGAGAACCTATCATATATTAATATTTTACTTAAAGAGAAAATTTAACAAATTTTCAAAAATTTTAGGGAAAATGTTGATTTCTAAATTTGTTAAGTCATTGGCAAACAAAAGATCACTTACTAACTAGTTTAATCATAAAATGACTTTTATTAGAGTATGTAAGGTAGCATACCATATTTCTGGGAGGTCAAGGTTCAGTCTATGATACAAGTAGCCATGGAAAGTTCTCAAATTATACTATAGAAATGTGGAAGCTAAAATCCTCTTCAGCCACTGGAGATAGAGACACAGCTCATGTGGGGCACTAGGCATAAACATCTCTGCCTTGCTATGTGCCCAAACTGAAAACGTTCTCTGCCACCCTTACTGGAAAAATGAATTAATTGAAATCTATGCTTTTTTACTATTTTACTATGTTTTTCTATTAAGACAAAGTGAATACAAAATTCAGAAATATGATTTTAAGATCAAGCTATATGAGATCAAAATTTTAGGTTGTGCTTTAAGCATGAGAAGTATTTACATGTGTGTAGAGATTTTGGAGGTATAAGAAGCCTAATATCTATATCTTCTTTCTCCTCTCTGAACAAGAAATAAATTAGGAGGGCAAGAGCAACATATGTAACCTAAACATCTGCACCCCCATATGTTGAAATAAAAAAAAATTAAACATGCTTGTATCACCCTCGCTATTGTCTATTTTCCTTCCCAGACCCTTGCATGCATTCCTGCAGCCCCACGCATCCTCTTTTCTCTATAATTATGTGAGATGCCTTCTTTCTTTGGGTGCAAGACCAGTCCTCTTATTTGGAGGTCTGATTCTGACTCTGCACCTGAATCTTCAGGTTGGACTCTCTTCCTCAGCCCGTGGACATGCCCAGCATCCCCTCAATCCCTTCCTTTGACCCTGTTGTCTAACTACCACCCTTTTGATTATTTTCTTTTTAAATCAACCACTTTTACAAATTCATCCTTGTTTGGGTCTCCACTTCCTTCCTCTGTAGTTGTTCTTCACACCATTACAAACCTATAAACTGGCTTCTGCCTTCACTACTTCTTAGATAAATTATTAGTAAAAAAAAAAAAAAAAAGCAAAAGATATACTTTTCTAATTTGTCATATCCAATGGCCATTTTTCAGTCTTTATCATTCCCTATTTATGCATTTGATATTATTGCTATATATAGTTCTATATATTGTATAATAGTTGCAGCTGTTGTACATGATGGTAAGCAAAAGCTACCGTCGTTAATTGAGTATCTACTATGTGCTGGACATGGGAATAAGTACTTTAGATATCCATGGATCTAACAGTCAATAAATACCTATTACATGTCAAGCACTGTGCCAGGTGCTGGGAATTAAATGGCAAACAAGTCACCCTTGGTCTCCGTTAGCACAGAATTCAGTTTATTAGAGGAAAGAGACCACTAAGCAAGTAATTAAAATGCCGCTTCATAAATATCACAAATGGGCAACTGGGCACTGAAGGTCTGTACAGAAAGGGCTATAAATCCCAGATTTGAAAAGTCAAGAAACTTCACAGAAGCAACAGTCCAAAGGAAAGGGCTAGGGGGAAAGCAGGGGAGGGGATTCTCGTGGGCAAGATGAGTCTTGGGATGACCTTGTGGGAGCTGAGAGCGAGCCCAGCACAGGTGAGGAACAGAGCCCCATGTGACAGGAGCAGTATGCACCAAGTGGGGAACTATGAGAGCCGCGTGGAGACTAAGGTGAAGGGCCCTGAAGGTCAGACCAGCAGCTGAACTTCACCCAAGGGTAATGGGAAGGCCGCCATCATTCTGAGCAGAACTAGCAAGACCAAGATTTGCGCTCACTTCCTCTCTGGGTCGCGTGTGAGAATGGACTGCAGGAGAAAGGAGGGCGGGCTGGGGGACCATGCTGGAGAGCGTTATGCCAACAGAGTGTACACCAGAATCAGAGCACTGAGGACAGCCGGGAGGGAACGAGTGAGAGAGAAATTCAGAAGTAGACGTGATGGTGTTGGTGACTGGTTAGATGTGGGACGTGACAGAAAAAGAACAGATAAGGAAAACACCCACATTTCTGGCTTGGGTAACTAGGATTGGGTGAGAGAACACAGGAGGAAAAATGAGGGAGGCGGAGAAGATAACGAGTTTTACGAATCTACCGCCACCAGTCTCCGCTATACTACTGCTAAAGCAAAAACGCTATGCGTGCTTCGCGTGGCATTCCAGGCCTTTTGTATTCTGACTTGTCTTTTTCATCCTGTCTCTTACAACTATGCCTCCAACATTTTGTATTCTAGGGGAAAAACAATCCACAGTTCAAGACGAAGATCTTTCACATCTGAGTGCCTGTTACTTGCTGGCCGAGAATGTCATTCCCTCCCCATGTATATTTGAGAAACTCCCCTCATAGGTAATCTTGAGCATATCATATAAAAAAATTTTCCTGAGTTCCACCCCATGCTCAGTTACCTCTCCCTCCTCTGGGCAACCTCCTTATGAGGGATTTGTTACATCCATGAGACACACAGTAATTGAATCCCCTGGGTTTTCAGTCCATCTGCACTACCAGACCTTGGCAGCTACTGCTTTGTACGTCTTGGCATGCCAAGCCACTTACTAATCAACATGGTAATCCTTTCCTATCAGTCAGGTTCCATGCTGGACTTGGCAACACAAAAACTAGGTTATACACCTGCCCAGAAGACACCTCAAGCAAAATGGGAATCTCTTTCTCTCCCTACCCCGACACACATACACACTCACACACACACACACACACACACACACACACACACAGACTCTCAAATATTTGCTTAGTGAACAAACTAGTATCCATATGAGAATAGTCTGAGTTCTAAATATTAAAAACAAATAATCATCTGCATCTTACCTCTTAAGTATCTAGATATCCAAATTGCATAAGTCAATGAATGTTAAAAACACAAGTTTTAATTCAAGTTTCACAAAAGGGCCCAGTCACATAATTTGTTATAGCTTTGAAGAAACATTTTTGAAAGCATAATAAATGATCACTTGAGCAATAATAACTAAAGCACCAGTCTAATAAATTTATAATTGCAGTGTATACTTCAAGTCCTAATTGCAAATAAAAAATTAACTATCAATCCAGAAAGTTTTATGAAATAAATCTAAACATTAAAAGTGCATATTAAAATTATAATCATCACCTTATCAGTGATTATAAATGAAATAAATTTGTTCCTGGTAAAAGATCTTCTACCTTTTCATACTATTTAATAAATATTTGAAGATGATAACAATGTCTTCAATGGGTCAATCTTTCCCTTTTTTCCCCAGTTTCTTCTTTACGGCAGTCTTTTCTTACTATCCCACTATACGTAACTTTACATTGATTTAAATACAGTTTAAGAAATGTATGTCATTATTAAATATCTTTTAATTTAACAATCATTTGCTGAGAACCTATGTACACGTATATGGGATAAAAAAGAACAATTGGCCACTGTTTATTAGGGGCAGGAAAACTCAAGTAGATAAGCATAATAATATGATTTAGAAATTGTGATCAATTCATACCTCTAAAGAAGAGGCTATATGATTCTTTGGAAATAAATATAGCATTTAATAAACCCATACTGGATCTCAAACAGGCCAGGCCAAAACCTACTGCTAGGCACTGCAGAAGAACACTCAAGAAAAAACAAAAGAGGCAAGGTTCTGTCACCAGGAGCTCGAAATAAGGAAGAAATAAACACCATTAAATCTGATTCAGGAGCAGATTGTGGTGAGTGCTATAAAAAGAGCTCAGCACAGTGTGCTCTGAGAGGTTGGGAGAGGGGAGAAGAAATAAAATGGGAGGAATTGGGAAAGGCAGGCAGGGGAGGCAGGTTTTAAAGTAAGTTTCAAGACAGACCAAAGCTCTGACAGGATAGGTTATACTGGGAAACAGTATAGATTAACTATTCGTTTTGCACTCAGACTTACGGCCCTTCCAATACCTCAAAGGCTTGGAAAAGAAACTAAAAGCTATAGGAAAAGTGATCCTCATTTGTGGTGTGTGTGTGGCATGTAAAGGGGAGAGAAGGGGTGTATGAATGCCACCCCCCTCAACCTCGCTCCCATAGACTCATACGCTACATCCCTGGGTCAGAGATTCTGTGCAATCCAGGCTAGCTTGGGAAGAGAGAGGATGGGCCAGAGAACATAATTAAGCCCACTTTGGAGAGCCACCTTCCTCATGTTAACAGTGATGGACTGGGTCACTCTGGCCTCGACACAATTATTATTCCATACTTCACGATTTCCTTTTGAAAAAAGCGACCTTTCTCTCGAGCTTCCCAATCTGGCTCTGACTTTAAAAACTGAGCTTCCCATAACACTACCAATGCTCAGTATGTTCACTTTATCCAATTCTGGGCTTTAATAAACTCAGCAGTTATAAGACAGGGTAATTATAAGCATCCCTGTTTAGTAGAGATGACTCTGGAAGGTGTCCTGTTTTTACAGGTGAAAAGCAAGGCACAAAAATGGTTACAATCTGAGGGAAAATAGAAAATAAATTTCCGCAACCACTGCGGAGTATGCACACTGTGAAGAAAGGTATCCGAAATGCCATGTTATGCCCATGGTGTTCTCATCTTGGATCTGACTCCAGTTCTAACCTCTTCACTGCCACTGCCTTCCCATTGCTCTCTAGTGTCCTAAAAAGTCCAACAATTATATATGAAACTGCCAAATGCACCTCAAATTGAAATATTTTAAGGAACTAAGTCAGGGCTCTGACCTCAAATCTCAGGCTCTAACAAAAGGATTCTAGTTCCAGGCAATGTGAAGGTAAAATCCTCTTAGAGGTAGTTATCAGCCTTCCCCTGTGACTCAGTACTTCTCATCTTCTTTTTTTTTTTTTTTTGAGACAGAGTCTCCCTTTGTTGCCAGGCTACAGTGAGTGCCGTGGCGTCAGCCTAGCTCATAGCAACCTCAAACTCCTGAGCTCAAGCAATCCTTCTGCCTCAGCCTCCCGAGTAGCTGGGACTACAGGCATGTGCCACCATGCCCGGCTAATTTTTTCAATATATATATTTTTTTAGTTGTCAGATCATTTCTTTCTATTTTTTAGTAGATACGGGGTCTCGCTTTTGCTCAGGCTGGTCTCAAACTCCTGCCCTTGAGCGATCCACCCGCCTTGGCCTCCCAGAGTGCTAGGATTACAGGCGTGAGCCACCGCGCCCGGCCACTTCTCATCTTCTTAACGCAACCTTAGGTTGCACCAGGCACACAGTACAAGTACTCAACTATGTTCTGAGTTGCAGTTATTAAATTGCTACATATTCCTAAAACAACTGATCGTCTTTGTGGTTTAACATATATTTGTTATGTTAGTTTGACCTCTGCAGGCCAGGAGGGTGTGACTTGGCTGAATCCCTCTCATAAGAAAACCACAGACATATTCATCCACAAATCACACTAAATTGAACCCTCAGAGCTGGAGTTAAAACATGTTTTCGCTAGAAACTGTGGACTGGTCAAAATACACAGTCCTATGGGAAAGCATGGTATTGAGTAAGCAGCAAGTCTTGCAATTCTGGCTGCATGGATCATAGACTTCTCGACTTGTCTCCTATTTGGATGGTCACCTCATGCTCCCAAAAGATTGCTTTTGCAAATACCCTTTTTCTTTTCAGATGTCATTTATTTCCTAATAACCTGCTTTTAAACATGCCCTCTGACATCTTAGCTAATAATTTTCAAACCAACTTGACACCTCCAACTTAGTATATCCACTAGGTGAACAGGCAAATTTCTCACTCTAACCTATTTTCAGTTAATATTTGGAACAAGAACAGGGAAAGGTAAGTGAATCTGAAGAAATAAAGACTACCCCTAAGGAAAAATATTTTATTATTTAGAACTTTTTGTATATTACCCCTCTTTCTAATTTCCTGTTATCTATGTATTGGACACTTCATCACTCAATTGTAGTGAGAATGAACAATAAACAGGCCTGGAGGAAAAATGAAAAAAATTGTATCATAGTCTGGCTTATAGAGTTAGTTTGAGTGAGAGGTTGAAGCTAATGGTGATAACAGAACAATTAGCTAACATTTACTGAGCTCTTACATTCCAAGCAGTGTTCTAAGCATTTTATTTGTGACAATTTAATCCTCACTGCCTCTGAGAGACAATGAATATTATTATTTCCACTTTATAGATAAGTTAATTGAGGTCCAGATCCATTAATAACTCGTTCCAAGCTATACAGTTAATAAATGTTAGATCCGGAATTTGAACCTGGTAATTGGCTTCCAGAGTTCATGATTTTAACATTATACTACTCTGCCTCTCTTCCAGTTTAATGTTCATTCTAGAGCAGGGTTTCCATCCATTTTCCATATGATTCCCTAAAATCATATAAAATTGAGTAGATAAGTATATATGCATTTTTCTGAGGACAGTCCACACCTTTCATCAGAATCACACAGGGGTTTGTGGTACACTCCCTCCAAAGTTTAGAACACTTATTTACTTGTTAACTCCTATTTTGACGGATGCTCACTTATTGGGTACCTGTGCATGAAACATCATGGTTATATAAGTGTTTAATATGTTCAGAAGTTTATCATCTAGAAAAAAAGATTACCTACACTTAGCTCCATCTTACACACAATTTGTATTTTGAAAGATTTCTTTTTTAAAACCGGAAACATACTTCAGTCAACAGATGCAATATAACTGATGGATGAATTTACACGGAGCCCACACAAGTGTGAATTCATTCACAATGTAACCACACTCCAGTGGTAACACTAATAGCGCACACTGCTGCCTCCCTCCCCAAGCTCACCTTTTCCCCTACAATGCTCCTTTTCCTACCACGCTCTCTTTGCACTGCAGCCTCTGGCCCTCATCTCTTGAACACAGAGAACTGATCACACTTGTCCATGCTTCTGCCTAGTTTACTGCCAGTAAAATTTTTGCTGGGTAACTAAACTTCAGGACCACATCTTTGCGAAAGGCTTCCCTGGCTGGATGCCATCCCTTGGTGTTTCCGTGGTTACTGATGCATGTATCCTCCTCAGCGCTAACAACAACTGATTGAAATCATGGATCCACTTCCTGTTTCACCCACTGGCCTGTGAGATCAGCATCAGTGACATTGCCCTGTGACATCGCCCTGTGACATCTTTGTATGCTCCAAACCTAGGACAGTGCTGTCTATAGTACTGTCCTCAATTGTATCCTCTCTGAAATGAATGAAAACCAACCAGCATGTGTCATGAATGGTTCCAGAAGACAATGCTACACAAGTGCAGCTTGAGCTGCTAGGAACACGCTGCTGTTTGGAGCCCAGTTCATTCCCTTGTATGTGGTGGGTGTTCAAAAACAGGCATGAAGACTAGTGAAGTAGGAACATGTACTTCTCAATTTTCAAGTTATTATTGGCAACACCCACCACTTAGTACAAGATCTCAGGAGGCTGAGATGGAAAGTTATAGGAAAGTTGGCTCCTCTTGCTAGTCTAGTTCATGACACTCAATCTTTAATCTTCTTTGGGCCCTAAGTTTGCCCAGATGATCTGTTCTTACTTTAACTGCTACTGGAATATTTGCGCAGGGTAAATCTTGTGCCTTCCCCACTGCCTCCTACTCCGCTCCATCAATCCCCATCTGTCCTCTAGCCATGCTGACTTTCATCTAAACTGGTCCTGGACTAACCCTGGTACAGACTAAATTAGAGGTATAGGTCGGTAAGGTTTTTATTTTGTTTTAATTAGGGAAAGGAAAACAAAACAAATTCTGGGAATTAACTCAAGAAATGACATATATATATATATACACACACACACACACACACATACATATCTTATGAATAAAATATACTAATTGCAAAAGAAGTTTTGCTTTTTAGCTTTACATTTTAAAGCTTTAAAAAATACATTTGAGAGTACTGTAAAGAGTTATAATTTCTTCCTGCTCATCTGACTCAAACTTCCCTTTCAGTTGTTTAAACATAAAATGGAAAGTAGATCTTATAGAGGAGAAATATGTTCTGGTCCCTTTTTATTCTTGTTTATAATTCCCCTTGATTTGGAAAATCCTCTTTTCATGTTAGTAAGTAACTAGTTATCGCATAGGATAAAAATGTTCCTGCATGCCAACGCCCTGACATTGGCAAGAAGCACACAAATCACTGCCTCTTTTCTTTCTTTTTAGCTCTCTCCTTCTGAAAGCCATTATACAAAAGTTAGGAGTGTCATATTAATATATGGTGTCTACAAAAGGACATGGCCCTCTCATATAAACTACGACACTTAGGAAATTCAGGTCAAACTGGAGATACCTGGAGGAGAATTATGGTCTTTTTGAGAGTTGGGTAAGATCTAAGAGGGCATCTACCCGAAAGCTCCCTTTCTCTACTCCAGCCCGTTCCTTCAGACTATTTTCACACACCACTGAGTTAGCTGTACAGGACAATTAAACAGTGTTTGCCAAGTACTGCCTCTGCACTGTGTCAGGCACACCAACTGGGTTCCTGTCCTTCGTCATCACACAGTCCCTTCTATTCAGCCATATAAATTCCAACGCGCCATGCCCACGGTTCCTACCGCCAGGTACAACACTTTTTGGGCTCTACAAAGCAAATCTCTTCCCCTTGACTTTTTCCTTTGGAGCTCAAGGTGAATCTTTTCAGCAACTTGGTTTAAAGTTTTCCATATTTTAGTAGCTCATATTTTTTAATAGGGCTGCCAGTCAGGGCAAACGATTACCGACAATACTCTTTGGCAGGGATATTGGTTTATTTTCTGTTATGAAACTTTAAAGGTTCTTTTCATGTGGATAGAAATTTTTTAACTCAGAGGCAAAGGAAAAAATCTTACAATCTTACTTATAGGATTAAAACTTGTTTAAAGAGGTAAACACGTCTGCTGACAGCCCCTCCTGTCCATTGCAAGCACACAATGTCCCTTTGCAATCAAAATTTATTTTCCAGGCAGTAAAATAATAGAAAACTTTATACATCAGAACACATATGTGTTAGTCAGTCTAGAGTCAAAATCTTTGAAAATAACCTGAAGTCCCTTCTACAGATTCATCTGCACGATTGCACCTGCCTTCTCCACAACTCCTCCCTCATCATCATCCTTTTATTTGTTTTTCTGGCATAATTGCTCCGAGTTACACACGAAAGTTTAGTTCAGCACCATTTCAGGGCATGCCAAACTTTGCATATTTGGTTGACCTCTTAAATCTCAGGTCTTTCTCTCTTCTTTTCATATTTCTTTCCTTGGCCCTAGTTCAGGATCTCATCATCCCTTATCTAAACTATTGCAATTAGCTCCCTAACTGATCTCTCTGCCTTTAATCTCTCTGTTTTATAACCAAACTTCATTGCTCAAAGATTTCTGACCAAGTTTATTCCCGTCCTCCAGCAGCTCCCTGGCACAGACAGAATAAATTCCATGCATTGGCCTTATATTTCTCAGCAAACCACAACCTGGGCCCTATCTGTTCTTCTCCCTCCTGCTCCTGCCACCTTTCCACGTGTCATGTCAAAAAACTAACAGTTAAAATTTCTATGCTGTGGTCTTTCTTGCCTCTGGGGTTTGCACATGCCCTTGTTTCTACCTGGAATTCTCTTTCCCACTTTCTGTTGAATTACTGCTCATCATTTAAGGCTAAACTCAAATGTCACCACCCCATTAAAGCTGCCTGATCTGGCCTCTCCAGTAGGCAGATGTACTCTACCCTGCTTTTCCACAATACTGTTCATAAACCTATTTCAGCACTTTATACATAGCACTGTAATTCTTTCTTGACTTTATGTTCTATCAAACAGTAATTTCTTTTAAGGGCGGGGACTATGTTAATTATTCTATTCCCAGGACATAAAATAATGCCTGATGCACAGTACATTGTTAATTATAAGTTAAATAAATGAAAAGTATTGTGGCATGTCAAATGCCATGGTTGGAAGTATGTGAAAAAGAGTCCTATAATATCTCTCTTAAAGAGAAATGTGGGGTGGGCACAGTGGCTTGCACCTGTAATCCCAGCACTTTGGGAGGACAAGACAGGAGGACTGCTTGAGGTCAGGAGTTCAAGACCAGCCTGAGTAACATAGTGAAACTCCCATCTCTACAAAAAATATAAAAATTAGCCAGGTGTGGTAGTATACACCTACAGACCCCACTACTTGAGAGGCTGAGGCAGGCGGATCAACGTGAGCCCAGGAGTTTGAGGTTGCAGTGAGCTATGATGACACCATTGTACTCCAGCCCAGGTAACAGAGTGAGATCCTGCCTCAAAAAGAGAAAGAAAGAAATGAGAATAACTTGAGGAATATAGTTTCCTAAAAACTAAAACTGTAAAATAATACACAATGAAGTCAATAATGACCTTTTATATGATTATGACCTTCTTTTATATGATTAATACTGTTACATTCAATCTTTTTCTGTGCATTTTACAAAGTAATCTCATTGAGGACAGTGACCCTAAATATCTTATTCAGCCCAGATGCTCCAAAGTCATTTTTTAAAAAATAGATAGAGCCATCTGGAAAATGCTTTAGCTTGTAGTTCACTTCCCATACTTTTTCCTCCCTGAAAGGTAGTTATTTTTGTGCATATCTTTTCAATTAGGTTATAAGGTCTTTCAAGTGAGAAAGGGGCTAAACATTGTTCCCAAAAGAGTGTCTTGCATAGCAGGCATTCAGTAAACACCTGATGAATGATTTAGAAAATCTTCAGTCAGGAAACATGGAGAGATTTTGAAAATGAGATTTTAAAGGTGATGTTTTCCTTCCTAAACTAAAAGACTTCACTTTGCAATACTAACTTTGTATTAAACACTTTGTGGCAAGCATGCATTGGTAAGTACAGCTGAGGCCAAAAACCAATGGGCTGACAATTTAGGTATCCATGAATGGAACACACCTATCTCAAAAAAACACACTATGCATGTGAGGTTGTAATATTCTCCACCTATGAAGCCAGTGCTATGATGCTTTACCTGCCGCTGATAGGCTGGCATTATTTATATATTTTGTGTTATCTCCCTAACAGATGGCCTATGTCTGTGAGACTGTGAATGGAGTCCATTAAGGGGAATTGGGATTGAATTCTTCGAGCAAAGTTAAAAGGTTACGATGAGAATTGAACTCCAAGATCATGGTCCCACATTAGCTTAGTCAACTATTGACAGCTCAGTCCATCTTCATATGGTACAGTTTTCACATGTTAAGTTTCGGCAGGCAACAGGACATAAATGGAGAAATCTTAAAGATAAATGGATTTGAATAGAAGGTCAGAACTAAGAAAGAGTTTGGGGATATCTAGAAATACTGCCAGAGGCTCCCAGAATGGAAATCACCTAGCATTTAGGGCTGTACCTGGAAATTCTTACATTTAATTTACAGGGTGAGAAATTTCTGAAGAGGAGCCATGGAAGACTGAACATCTTAAAGGAATCAGAAAATTAGAGAAAAATTGAGAATCTAGGAGTAAAGGTGCTTCAAAAATGTTTACTTAGTCCCTACCTATCCATCCACTCAAAGTGGGCATTTTAGATACAGGGGTGACAAGGCAGCTTTGACCCCTGCTCTCTTAAAACATATACTCCAATATCTCTAAACAGTCCAGAAGAATGAGAGTCACCAAGGAGCTATAGTTTGACTCCAATGTGATCTCTTGTTTCTCTAAGGTCACTATTTTGAAAAGAACACCTTTGTCCTTTTTAATGGAGGTTCATATTCAGGTAAAAGAGATAACAGACACCGAACTTTTAAACCTAACAAGCTGTTCAACCATAGAAAGTGAAAAGCAAACGAAAATGCTTTTGGAAGTGATGCTGTTCTATCTAGATAAAAGTCTAAGACATGTTTCAGGGGGTAAGAAGTCAGAGGAAATGAAGAGATAAAAGGAGCAGATTGGACACTTTTGTGAATCTAGAATCCCTGCTAGTATGAGGAGTGGTAGAAATTTTAGCAGACAGAGAAAATTCACACTTGCAAGAGAAGAGATGTCTTCTCAACAGTGGTTTCCAGCTGTGAATGCATATGAGAATATCCAGGGAAGCTTAAAAAAATAAATAAACTAGCAGACTCAGGGCATTCCCCAGAGAGTCTGATTTAATTAGTCTGGGCTGGCGACAGTATTTTTAAAAGCTGCCCAGGTTTTTAAGTATAACAAGAGTTCAGAATCAGCCACTGGGCAAGATAAAAAAGAGATACGGGGCGAGGGAGAGGAGAAAATTCAATAAATCACCTTCTACTTTTTTTTCCCTCAGAATTAGGCCATATTTTCCAAAAGTATGACATGACCACAAGTCGTTCTTGAGATGGTATTTGATTTAATGGCACATAAATAAGCCTTCTTTGCATATAATCCATGTATATATACATATATATTTACATACATACATATAAAAATACACATCTTAATAAATATTAGAAAAATATAACCAGAATATCAAATCTGAGATGTCACGTATATTATTGCTTAAGATGAGGCTAAGGTAGGTAATGAAGTTTAGAAAGTGAATAGTCTGTAAATTGCAGTACAGGTAGAATGCAGACATGGATACGGTAAAACTTCTAAAAGAGGTAGGCAAAAAACTGGAGCTTGGGGAACACAGAACTAAAGTAGTACAGAACCTATGAAATCTCTCTTCCCAGATCTTCCTGTTCTAAACACGTCTCCCTCCCACAGCAGTGCAGCCGGCCCAATGCCATCCTCTCTCTGCTCTTCCCACATGGATGTCTGCACCTCATCCCAAGCACTCAGATGCTTCTCAACTGGGCTCGAACTCAAACCAGCCTCGCAGTCATGATCTGATTACTGATGTCACAGCCTGGAACTCACTTGGGTTTCCTCTTTCAGATTCAAATCTGAGCTAAACTTAACTTAGGGTGGCTTGGCCATCTGAGCATAATAGGGCAGAAAACCAATGCTTACAAGGTGTTCCAGCCCCACAAGCACAAAAGTGAAACCAAACTGACCCAAATCCAGGTTATGTAAACTCAAAGGAGAGGGTGAGGGGAGAGATGAAAACCCCAAACCAAGCAAACAAAACCAGCCTACAGGAAAGGTACTAACTCTCTAGAATTTCACTTTTTATTTGCCATTCACAGAGTATGATGCAACCTCAGGTTGCCCAATTCATATTTGCTCATTTTCCCCTTGTCCACAGTGAGCTTCAAAAGCTTCCAACTCCACGGATTCTTTTAAAAAGTTCGTGTCTAGCCCAAAAAAGTTGCAGGACAGGCCAGGTAACCCCACCTTTACTTGGGCCCAAAAAAGTGTGCTGAGAAGGTCTCGAGTTGTAGAGGTATCCCAGGAAAGGAGGAGGTGCAAAGGCAGGCAGAGAAGGTGACAGCACCTTTGCGCCACCATTCTCACACCCACTGGTTTAGAACCTGCCAAGGACAGCATACATACCTTTCTGCCTGCCCTGCCTCCTGAGCCCAGCTCCTCTCCCCAATCCAAAGGGCATTAATGATAGCAAGGGTGAATGGAGAAAAAAATATGCTCAAGTCTTCAGTCCTCCTCCTCTTCCTGGTGCCTTCCGCCCCCGCTTTCCACAGCGTGGCAGCCTCCGGTCACCCAGTCATCGGCTGCACCTTTGCACCACCCAACAAAATGGCAGGTTAGCAATAGGCGAGGCCGAGAGCGCCCGAGATTGCTCTAGGCAAGCACAGCCCCTGGCCAAGTCCTGTCTCTTAAGGCTGCTCCGAGCCCACACACCCTTCTCCCACCAAAGTCCCCAATCCTCGGCCCTGCCTAGTTGCTGCTGGCTCTCCCGGGGCCATTTCCGTCGCCGGCTAGGGAGCAGGTGCCAGCGTAACAGGTGCCAGGCGAGAGGGCCCGGGCGGCTGCGCCGGGCATGGGGAGGACCCCGGGAGGGGGCGCGGGAAAAGGCCAGGTCGAAGGGAGGGAGGCTGCCAGCGGGAGCAGAGGGCGACAGCTGGGGGACAAGGATGCTGCTGCCGGTCGTCGCTCCCGGGCGCGACCCTCGCCGAGGATACCCCACTTACAATCTCCAGGCAGACGAAGGCGCCCGAGTAGGTCCGCAGGAAGTCGGGGCCGGCAGGCAGGGTGACCCGGGGCGCCGGGAAGGACACGGCGGGGTTCGGGGGCGGCGGGACTGACGCTCCGCCGGCCGACATGCTGCTGCTGCCGCTGCTGTGTCTCCGCGCGCCGCCGGCGCCGCCTCCCGCCTCCCGCCTCCGCCTCCCGGGTTCCCGCCGCCGCCGCTCGGGTCTGCGGGTCCGGGTGCGCCGCGCGGGAGGGGGCGTGGCCACTCGGCCTCCGGCTGGCGACGCCCCGCCCCGTCACGTGGGCCCAGGTGAGCGCGCCTCCGCCCTGGCGCCCGCGCCGGTCACGTGCACAGGTGAGACCGCCTGGCTGGCGCGTCCTTCCTGCTCGGCTCTCCTCGCCCAGTGCTCGCTGGAGCGTCCCCGATGCCGGGCCCCACAGCTCTGCTCTTCATTTTTACCTTGTATTCCTCTTGGGTTCCACGCATTCTCTCCACCTGTTTCCCCCGCAACTCTCACAGCCCGCCCTCGCCCTCCTCCTCAATTTGACAGGAACACAGGTCTTGGGGCTGTGACTCAACAGGTAAAATCAAGGTCACCAGTCATACCTAAAAAGTGGGGTGTATATGTTTCAAATGGGTCTCTGGTGGCATTTTTAAAACGCCACCGGGGCAGCAGCCGAGTCGGATGAGTCAGCTCCAGTACCATTGGCGGTGGATCCCGGGCAAGTAACCCAGGCTTTGCGCGCTGGGGGTGCCCTTGTCCGTGAAATGGGCGTGAGCCTGTCTACCTCTTATACATGTGCGGATTCCATGACAAAACGTGAAAAGAGTTTAGCAAATAGTAAGTGCTACTTAAGTGGTAGCTGATGTGATGACAGCTATATTCCTGATTTTTACACACTGCAAGTATTACTGCTCAATGGACACAGGAGTTTGCATAGATATATTCTCTACATAGAACTTTATTGATTTCACTAGTCTGAAACTTCTTGCTCTTGCCTCTGAAATCCCTGTGCTCCAGTTGATCCCCGTATATCCCCATTTTTTTCTTGGTTTTAATGTCAACATTTTGTGGGTGAAATAAAGGAGATGAGCTCAATGTTCTCAAAGATGTGCTGAGGATGAGCAAAACTACACACATCAGCACACACCTGTAGACCAGGCTGGAAAATATATTAGCTCACACCATCAGACATTTTCCACATTGAATCCTGATCTTGTCTGTCAGGTTTAGTCTCTGAGGAATTACGTTTAGCTCTGTGCACTGATCAGCAGGTTTTAGTTACTCTACCTCTTTATTATTTTAATAAGCGAAACTCACAGGTGTGGTGGTGGCATGGGGTAAAAACCACAAAACAGGGTGTGAGTGAAACCTTTGCTATACACCTCCTATCGTCTCCACCTCCTAGTCACCACTTTCTGGTATTTAAAGTATGGCATTTACTTAATAGGAAATTTAAAGTTTTCTACATTGATTTGTTTGATTCATGAACCCTTTCTGCGTTCAGATCCTGATGAGCAGGGGATGATCTTTCTATTTTTTTAAATTTTATTTCCTGCCTAAGAGTTCTCAATAGGCACTTTAATAATTTTCAAAGGGAAGATTACTTCAAAGAATTCATGGAGATGATGGGAGACTGTGATATGCCCCAAATATTCTAGCAAATGACCTTAAATTGATCTTGGAGTTTTCAGAAACGCTAATGACTCACAAGAGCCTCAAGTGAGCTTTATTAAAAACTGCCACCCAGGAGAAAACGTTTCACTATGTCCCTTCCAGCACACACCTTGCTATACATCATGCATCCCTGGCCATCCCTGCTTTGCCTGTCCTACCTGCTTCCACAATGACCAGTGGAATGAAAAAGATTGTCATTGAGCCCTTTTCTATCATAACATTATGTGTTTGAAACTGAATCCTTTTCTAGAATGGTTTTCCCGTCTCATGATCACTACTGACACATAGTTACTCTGATAATACCAGTTTTCTTCTAATGGAGGCAACACCTCTGGAATCAAAGGAAGAAAAAGCACTCATTCCCACCCAACTCCACCTACCTCAGTCTCTTTCCAGAAAACTAACTATGAGCTTTTTAACAGTTTCACCTTTCTGCTCTTTCCGCATCTTGTTCCTGTGGTTTACTGACTACCAGTATGACTTTTACCTTGCTCATAGATTTCCTTTGGACCCCTATTTTTTGGACGGTCAATGTTCATATTAATGACACTTTCAACAATCTTGCCTCACAACCACTTGCTACCTTTGAGGGGGTGAAATCACATCTGGACCCACCTTATTATTTGGAATTTTGCTGCTGCCATTTCCTTGGATGCTGACATTTTCTCTGATGACTGTCTCCTATTTCTCTCTCTCTCTCTTTCATATTTGGTTTGTTGGCCTCCAGTCTTCTCCCTGCCCCTTCTTCTCTCATTGGTACCATTCTGGATTTTCTGGCTTCCCTATCTAGCCTGTGCTGTGGGAAAGCAATTTAGTGATGCTTGTATTAGTCCCACCTGTTGCTTTCCATCTTGTACTTGACTGTAAACTTACCTCATTGTTTCATGTTCTTGAGCTTGGGTTCATCACGCAAACTACATCTGCCCTCTCTGATTCTTCTGTCATACTGCCCAGAGTTGCTGAAAGAACGTCATAACCAAGACTCTTGGTTCCACCACTAACTCATGCTATCTGACCTTGGCTGGGCCTTAGGGATTCCTGGTTGTCATTTTCCTCTATCCTCTCCCCATCTCCCGCCCAGTTCCATTTCTCTCGGTTATTGTGCCATAGCTTCTTTTGCTTTCTCCATCTTTGTGCCTGGCACAAGAAGACAACATATTCAATGAATGAAAACAAATTTAGACTGCTTCAGCCTTCCCTACTTTCTATTACTTTATAAGAAGTTTTAAGACAATGAACCTGTAATACCTATTTCATTGAAAACATTGTCATCAATCCAGTTATCCAAGACAAACATCTGGGTGTTTCCCTTAGTACTTCCTCTTCATGCCATGTGTTTGATCAGTTACCGGGTTCTGGCAGGTGTATCATTTTATTCTTTAGGACATGTCCACTTCTTTCCATTCCCACTGTTCACACTCTACCAGAGGAACTATCCCTTCTCACAGTAAATTTCCTTCCTTTGTATTCTCTGCAATGCAATCAGAATGATTTCCAAACACAAAATTGATCACAATCATTCCTCTACTTAAAACTCCTCTGGGATACCTTACTTTTCTCAGGATCAGTTCCAAACACCCTGGAGTGCATTCAAAGTATTTCTGGTGTGTGGCTTCTGAGGAGCTCTCCTACCTCACCAGCCCTGCTGATTCTCCTACAATTCCAATAACTCTCTCCTGCCTCCAAGCTTTACACATTCTCTTCCTTTTAGTGGAACATCCTTTCTTCTTACCATCCCCATACCCCACATGTATTTCCTGGATAATTCCTTGGGTCATAGAGACAATCCTTTCTGGGAGCCTTTGTGTGCTCATTCAAGATTATGTAGGGCCCCTTCCTACCCAATGTGTTTCCACAACTGTTGTGCATATTCCACATAAAGCATTTACTTCACTGAATTGAAACTGTATTCCTACTTGTCTCCCGTGCCTCAGTTAGTGTTGTCTAACAGGATATTACATTGAAAAGTTCAGTGGAGGCACCAGGAGGTAATAGATATATTGTATACAAACGCGAGCTGTGAATCAGACCACCGGGAAGCTTTAAAGTGGGTTGATTGAGAACTCATTAGACAATCTATAAACCTCTTACTTCTTTCAAAAATGTGAAAAGCTCAGGAGGGAGAGAATTTGAAAAGAAGATTTTTGGGGGCATGGGGGAAACTGCTGGGAATCACACCTCACTCTCTCACTCCTCTCCTCCTCATTGGAGGAAATAGCTGAGCTTTATTCACATTACATAATAGGAGCTCAAGTAATATCAACTGACCAAATGAGCTCTGCATCTAAATTTCTTTCTTCCTCGTTGCTACTGTCCTGCTTCTTGTTTCACAAGACGTGTTCCTTTCCCTATGCAAAGTTGAGCCCTATCTCAGCTTTTCATTATTTCTTCCTTTCTGTAGGAAATTAATCCATTAATTTCTTCTTTTCTTTCTTCAATATTAAATTTCCACTTTATACTCAGCCTGTCTTCCTTTATGAGTATGTTCAAGTTTTCCCTATCATCAAATATAGCAACACCTGATTTTTGACCAAAATAGAATAACCAAGACAGGATTTACCTTTCTTGCATGAAACAACTAAAATTCCAGAAAAATATGTAAAAAAAATGGTTTCAGACATTGCCCATCAGGCAATATAGGACAGGGATCCCTGGAGATGGGAAAAAAATGATGTGAGCCTGTGATTTTCCCAGCTTGGACAGAATTTTCAGAGCACAGAGAGAGCAGACTCTGGTGGAGGCCAGCAGCAGTCTCTGTGAGTTGAGATGGTAAAGGTGGGAATTTGAGGGAGGCAAAGGAGCTAGAGTTCACAGAGTACTGGAGAGAAAAGACTTGCATACAGATAAAGATGGGGTGTCAGTAAGGGGGCCCCCTTAAATCTTCAGCTGAGTGCTAATCAGCACATGATAATAAGAAACATACCCAAGGCCAAGGAAGAAACATTCCAAAGAAGCAGAGGAACAACTCCAGAAGTTCATACAGGGAATAGTTCATGTTTCCACCATCCAGAGTGGAAAATCTCTTAATTAATGGAGCACTGGGTAGAGTATTCAAAAAGGTATTGCCTCAGAATACCTTTGACTGGGGCAAAGTCAGCCTTAGCAAAAGGTTGCCCTTGCCCTGCCTTACAAAGATGTATAAAAAGCATCAGAGATGGCTGAAATAACTCAAGTGAATCATAGAACAATGCTCAAGAAGATTATAGGAATACAAAAATGTCCAGCAATCAACAAGACAAGTTCATTCACATTGTCTGGCATTCAATCAAAGATTACCAGGCATACAAAGAAACAGGAAATATGATATATCGTGAGGATATAATCAATCACTATGAACAGACACATAAATCACACAGATGATTATGTTAGTAAAAAGAACATTAAGAAGGTAGTTATAAATGTATTTCATATGTTAAAAATAGAGTAAATGTGGAACACATCATGTAGAAACATAGAGGATATTTTAAAAACCCAAACTGAATTTCTCAATATGGAGACTCCAATGTTTGTGATGAAAAATGCTCTGCAGAAGATTAACAACAGGTTAGACACTACAGAAGAAAGAATTAGTTAACTCGAAGACATAGAAATAGAGAATATTTAAAACGAAACAGAGAAAAAAAGATTGAAAAAACTGAACAGAGCATTAGTGAGCAGTGAGATAATGTCAAATATTTGTTTCAATATATTTATAATTAGAGTCTCAGAAGGAGAAAAGAGAGAGGAAAAGACAGGAAAAATGTTCAAAGAAATTGTGGCTGAAAGATTTCCATTTCCATTTTTTTTTTTTTGGCAAATTATACCCACAGATCTAATAAACTCACTAAACCTAGGAGCTGGAAACATAAAATAAAAACCAAGGCATATTATGATGAAATTCAAATTGCTTAAAAGCAATGATAAAGAGAAAATCCTTAAATGACCAGTGAAAAAGACAAATTACAATAGAGAGCAACAGAGATTAGAATAGCAACAGACTTTAGAGTATCCATCACCTGAAAAATGTACATTGTACCCATCAAGTAATTTCTCATCATCCACCCTCTACCCTTTCACCCTTCTGAGTCTCCATTGTCTGTCATTCCACATTCTATGTCTATGTCTACACATTTTTTAGCTCCCACTTATAAGTGAGAACATGAGGTATTTGTCCTTCTGTGTCTGACTTGTTTCATCTAAAATGATGGTCTCCAATTCCATCCATGTTGCTGCAAAAGGCTATTATTAAAAAGACAAAAGTAACAGATGTTGTTGAGGGTGTGGAGAATGTAAATTAGTACAACCTCTATGGAAAAAAATGTGGACATTTCTCAAAGGACCAAAAAGAGAACTAACATTTGATCCAGCAATCCCAATACTGGTATCTACTCAAAGAAAAACAAACCATTTTATCAAAAGGATACCTATACTCATATGTTTCGTGTAATATTGTTTACAGCAGCAAAGATATGGAATCAACCTAAGTGTCCATCAATGGATAATTGAAAAAAATTATATATATACACAATGGAATATTTTTCAGCCATAAAAAGGAATTAGATGATGTCTATTGCACATATAGTGTTCTAAAATCCTTATACTCCATTTTGAATGATATAATGGTATGTGAAGTTAGACTGTGAAAATTAAATAAGTATATTATAAATACTGAAGAAATCTCCAGAAGAGAGTTATAGCTAATAAGGCAACAAGGAGATCTAAAGGAATCACAAAAGTTATACAATTAATCCAAAAGAAGTGATGCAAAGAAGTAAAAGGGAGCAAAGAACATATGAAACAAATAGAAAACAAGTAGAAAGATGGCAGAATTAAACCAATAATCACATTAAATGTAAATTACCTAAAAATCCTCAATTCAAAGGCAGGGATTATCAGATTTGATAAAAGGCAAGAAACTATACACTGACTACAAGAAAACTTACTTTAAATATAAAGACACAATATGTTAAAAGTGAAAATATGTAAATAGGTAATACCATGAGAAAAAGAATCAAAAGAAAGCCTGAGGGGCTATATTAATATCAGAGTAAATAGGTTTCTCTGCCAGGAAATTTATCAAGGATAAAGAGGGTTGTTGCATAATGATAAAAGGGTCAATTTATCAAAAGGGCTTAAGACTCCCAAATGTTTATACACCTTATAAAGTTTTAAAATAAATGATGCAAAATAGAATGTAAGGAGAAATACAGAAACCCACAATTAGAATCAGATATCTCATTACCCATCTCTCAATAATTGATAAAAGAAGTAGAAAGAAAATAAGCAACATTATAGAAGATTTAATCAACACTGTCAACTCCCTGTCTTTAATCTGGCTCTTGAGAGGTAGACCCTGAGATATGGGTTTGCATGCAAGTGATTGATTAAGAAATACTCTTAGGGGAGCCTGGGAAAATGCGAGTAAGACAGGACAGGGAAGGAGAGGAAGCCAGGAAAGGAAGTGATCTCAGGCAAAAGGCAGCATCATCCTGCAGAAAAACTGTAATGTAAATTACATCGCAGTGTTGCCCAATCCCAGTCAAGGCCTACCTACCACTTCACCTGTCTATCACTGGCAAAAGCTAAGGAGGAAAGGGGGGGAGACGCATAAACTCCAAAGTTTTCCAGCTCTGTGCACATGCAGGCAATGCACCTTCAGAAGTTCAAGATTGTCTTCCAAAAATGGTCTATAGGTGCTGTTGATGAAACCCACACCAAAGTGGAGGAAGTGCACATAGAAATGTTGCAAAGGGATTTGAAGGGACCTGGGATAGCAATAACATCAACTGCTTCACTCCCTAATCTACACTCCTGACTCTGATTTCTCTCTCAAACTACAGACCTCAACTTCCAGTTGCCTGTTGGAATGTACTTGTACTTTAAGCTTAACATATCCTATAGGCAATTTTATCTTTCCCTACAAAACTTCACTTGTCTCTTTGATTTCTTCCCTCTTTTCCTGCTATTACATTCCCAGTTATCCAGTCTTTAATTTCACTTTTATTCTTTTTTAAAAAAACATTTCTTTGATTGTACTTTTTATATTCAGTTTCCAAATCTTTGCAGTCTTAGCTCTTTGATATCTCATATATCTATCCTATTCCTTCATTTCCTGTACTTAAAACAATGCCCTATCACCTTTCCTTTGTTTCAAATATCTGATTTTGTTGTGTCTAGTCTTTTCATTTGCTGGTGAATGTTAAATAGTTCTGTCACGTGGACTTTATCAAAGCACAGCCTAGACATGTCATTTTCCTTCCTAATACTTTTTTTTGAGACAGAATCTCACTCTTTTGCCCTGGCTAGAGTGAGTGCCATGGTGTCAGCCCAGCTCAGCTCACAGCAACCTCAAAGTCCTGGGCTCAAGTGATCCTACTGCCTCAGCCTCCCGAGTAGCTGGGACTACAGGCATGCGCCACCATGCCCACCTAATTTTCTCTATATATTTTTAGTTGTCCAGATAATTTCTTTCTACTTTTTTTAGTAGAGATGGGGTCTCGCTCTTGCTCAGGCTGGTCTCGAACTCCTGAGCTCAAATAATCCGCCCGCCTCAGGCTCCCAGAGTGCTAGGATTACAGGCGTGAGCCACTGCGCCCTTCCTAATAGCTTTTGATGGTGGCCCATTATGTACTAAGTAAATGGCAAACTGAATAACTTGCTATACCTCATAACTGCACATTCTGATTTCTGTGCCTTTGTTCATAGCTCCATTTGTCCTGACTCTCTTGAATAAAGTCCTTCTTCAACCTCCGAATATCCAAATTTGGTCTATGCTTGAAGATCATTCTGGAAAGCCAACTGTTTCATAATGCCCTCTGTTCTTTTCCCTTTTGACCTTTCTATCTTTCCAACACTTTTCACATTCTGTTTTACATGATGGTCATTCATTAGTTCACACACCCATATACGTGTGTGTGTGTGTGTGTGTGTGTGTGTATGTGTATGTGTATATATATATACAAATAAGTACATACATAGATACATGAAAATGCACACATGTCTGCCTGTGTACACTCACATTAACTCATAAACATCTCTTTTCGACTGAGGATCATGTTTGTGATTTTCCTTTGTCTGCCCTATTGCCCCTTATTCTCTTCACTATTTAGGCACAGTGCTTTACACATATTAATGTTAATTTATTCTTTCATTCAGCAAATTTATTTTGTATCTAATATGTGACAAGTCTGTACCAGGCACTAGAGATACAGTAGCACATATTAATATAATACAAGAGACAGAGGCCTAATCTTCATCAAGCTTATAGTTCTGTGGGGGAAGCAGTCATCAATGAAATAAATATTTATTTAAAATTGTGATAAATGTCACAAAGAACAAGAATGTTTTTGTCAGTCAGGGTTCTAAGTTGCAAGCAACAGAAACTGAATCTGGCTGATTTAAACGGAAATATAATTTATTGAAAAGACAAGTAGTTGTTCATAGATGTGGCAGAAGTTTGAGAAACCAAGCTCAGAAAGTGGACAGGAAGAAAGTCAGATACATAGCCAACATCATGCCCCAAATTAAGCTACAGAAGTGGCCTAGTGAAGACAATACTTTCAACTCCACTAATCACTAGAATCTATCATTTACACTACTTACATTGCCACTGTCACTATCTTGAGACTAAATCCTTTTTGGTGCATACTTCTTTGAGTCACTAGCTTCTCATTAAAAGCTGGAAGCTTGTGAATCTCTTTCTAAACTTAGCTCGTGCATCTGCAATCAGCTGAAAGGAAAGCGAACATGGGCATTTACTTTTAGACCTCCGTAATGAGAAGTGGGCTCTATCTCTCACCACAACTTATACTTTGGGAAATTGGCCATATAAAGACTTGGTCCATATGCTGGGAAGCCAAAAAGAACTTGACAGATGTTTTCTTTGTATGGAGAATATGTGAGTGAATAACAGAGAATCTTCACCTAGTGCGGGAAGATGGGGAAACCTTTGACGGATAAGTGACTTAATCATAGATCCGAAGGATGAATAAAAGCTAGACTGACTGAAGCTGGAGGAGGGGGGGTGTTGTTATAAACACAAGGAAGAGCATAGGTGAAAGCCCTTATTCAAGAAGGAGCTTGGTGGTAAGAAACTGAGTGAACTCTGTGTACTTGGAGGTAAAGCCAGGGAGTCAAGTTCAGATTTGGTCTTCCAGAGCCTTACGGTTCATGCTTAAGATTATGAAATTTATCCTAAGAACTCTAAAAGGACAGTGCAGAGGAGTGAACTTATGGAGCTATTTTTCCTGAAATATATGTAATGTTAGCTCTTCATTTTGGTGATTGTTTAAATTTATCCAATAGAAAATGACTTTAGAATCCCTAACATAAAGAAATGGGTTGGTGTTTACAAATGCAAGAGAGAACAGGTGTTGCTCTTACTGTTACGGAAGAAAATACATTTCACATGTCCAATTTTACACTGAACACTTTGTCACACCAAAAGAGAGAAAGAAATCTTTCCCTAGGGAATTTGTACTATCAGCATTCTTTAAACCTTAGACATAACCAGATTTGACCTAACGAGAAAATTATCCAAGGATAGATATGGTCTATTAAGCTAATTTTCCTCTAATTATAACACATGTGAAAGCATAGCCCTTGGAAAGATCCTAGCAGAGATCAATAGCTTGTGAGCTTTTTTTTTTAAGACTATTTTTTAGAGCAGTTTCAGTTTTACAGAAAAACTGAGGGAAGATTACAGAGATTTCTCGTATACCACCTGCCTCCACACATGAATAGCCTCTCCTTTATCAACATCCCCCACCAGAGTGGTACATCTCTTACAAATGATGGACCTATATACACATATATTTTATCACCCAAAGTCCACAGTTTACATTAGGGTTCACTCTTGGTGTAGTACATTCTGTGGGTTTGAACATATTTGTAATATAATGACATGTATCCATCATTCTAATATCACACAGAGTAGTTTAACTGCCCTAAAAATCCTCTGTGCTCTACCTATTCATCCCTTCTTCCCATTGCCCCTGGCAATTACTGATCTTTTTATTGTCTCCATAGCTTCGCCTTTTCCAGATGTCATGTAGTTGGAATCATTCAGTATGTAGCCTTTTCAGATTGCCTTCTTTCACTTAGTAATGTGCATTTGTTTCCTTCGTGTATTTTCATGGCTTAATAGCTTATTTCTTTCTAGCACTGAATAATATACATTCATCGTCTTCCTTGTGGTTTTTAAAGAGACAAACATTTGAAATGGGGAGAATATTTTCCAAAAAGTTAGGTAAAATGACAAATACATAACATGTGTCATACCAGCTATTACCTGTATACCCGTGACAGACATCAGAAATCAATCATAGCACCTTTTTCCTTGGAGCAGTTGACACTGAGGGAAAAAGTCAGTTGTCCCAGTGTTAGGTGTTTATGCAAGGATTTTAAGTTGTCAAGAACTTTTCTTCTGGTAGAACAATGACATATTCTATAAGACAGGGGAAAAGGCCGCAGAAAACCTATTTGCTTATAAACAAAAACTCCTTGAACTGTCCATCTAATAGAGACTAATTAATCTTTGTTGATTACATTGTGTTGTGTCTCATCTACTACATTCCACAAATATCTTAGAGAATCCAGGCTATATATCAATGAGAAAGAAGGATAAACTTGTCTAAGAATGATGCCCTGCAGACTGGCCTCTTGGAAATGGAGCTGGCCTTGTGCAAATTGCATGGTAGCTGGCTATGTCCCAGTTCTCAGGATAATCAATCCTAGTTGAATGCAAGGCTGAAGGTCCAACCCTTGACAATGCCAAAGGAAGGACTGATCTATATCCAACCACAAACCCTGTTGCACCTCCTACTGCTAGTTTGATGTATCATATAACTAGAACTACAAGGACTATATCCCAATGCCCAGGGCAGAGACGCTGTTTCCCACCATCCATAAATACTAAATTAGCAGTATGCAGTTGGAGCCAAATTTCTGCCACATCACAGCAGAGAATCACATCACGGGAGGGGGATAATGCTTCTCTAATTATGGGGCTTAAAACTTCACACCACAAGGTTTGGAGTCATCTGTTTCTTATGCCTGGTTATGCTACAATGAATGAGCAACTGGAAATCTGCAGATCTGCGGCTACTTCGGTCTCCAATAGTTTTTATCAATGAGTGCTATTCTAGCCAATGTGTGTGTGTGTGTGTGTGTGTGTGTGTGTGTGTGTGAAAACAATGATCCTAGTATTCCAGAATGTTAATCATACCTCAGTGTAAATTGTTTTACTCTGGTTTCTTTCCTTTTTAATGCAGATCAGGTATTGCACGTTGAAGAGCTTTGAATAGAGGGAGAAGAGATAATTTCAGAAGAATAGAGTTTTGTTTGAAGTGATAATTGTGGAAATCAGTGCCCCTGCTTTTAAATGCTTCTTCCTTGTCCATTGCCTGGTACCCACCTGATAAAACCTACTGATTACTCAGTGAATGATTTTTCTGTGGTTTTATCACTTATCTGCTTCTTTCTGTTTTCCTGCTTTTGTTTTCGTTTCTAAATTCTCAACACCTTTTAGCCAGAGTCTTGATTTCTTTCTGCCTAGCTTCCTCAGAATGCCACCCCATTGAGACCACATCTGTTTCGTGTATTCTGTGGACTCATCTCTTATCACTTTCTTTTGTTCCAGCTGCAGCCAGAGTTCAAGGGCCACCCTGCAAACATAGGAGTTACCCACCATGGCTCGGTTCCTCGTAATGGTTTCTATTCCGTGATGTGATGGTGAATGTTTAACAACCATCTGAGATGGAGGGGAGCTCTAATTTGTAGCACATGCTAATTTCTGTGGTGTAAATACTTCCACCACGGTCAGTTTCAAGCTACCAATGTGAAGTCACTGAAGGTGAAGTTACGAAGAGCTGTGGTGTGAAGTAGTACATAGTACACATACTCTACAGAAATGGTAAATATATATAACCTCAAGATCATCGATTAAAAAAAAGAAAATTAGAAATGTTGAGTTTGAATATTCTTTGATTTCAAATATAATTTACCTACTTGTAGATTTATATAATACAATTTAAATTTTAATGATGGCTGTGCATAATAAGCAGTCTGCAAGTTACTTAAAAATTTAACGGTTGGCTCTCGTGAGCTGGTGCAGGCTGGCCCCAGCACGCTACTGCTTCCATCTCACCATGTGGCAGGAGGCAAGAAAAGTAGATGATTCAAGGGAATAATGGGCCCAGAAAATGAATCTTTATGGAATAACCCCCAGATTGAAATTTTCTTGAACATGTGTCTGATACACCAACAGGCACACATTATTATATACACACACAGGAATCAAAGGCAGAAAGAGTCACATTTTGGCAGCCCTGTATCAAAACTTCCAGTCCTGCTCTCCTCCAGTTGCCATAAATGTTCCCTGTCCACTGAGACATCCACTGGAGTGAAGCAGAACGCTAAAATACGCCGCATCTGTCATTCTCAAGTCCCACCACGAACTGGAGCTGCACAGGCTTCGTTGATATTTTGCATCCATGAATGGATTTAAATACTGATTACCTGAATGAAATCTGTTCTAATTTTACATTTTTAAAACAAATTTGTTTTTAAATATATTTTTCCCAAATTCATATTAAAATGTATTGAAATGATTCTCACGACTTTCTTTTGTTTCTAAGTATTCTCTTCTCCCATGTTGAAGTGGACATTGCTTTAAGAAATCAGAGAATGTTATATGAAAAGAGACTAAGATTGCTAGCATGCTAACTTTAAACTACAATAATAAACAAATATATTTCTTGCGTAAACTTCCTCTGAAGCTTTTATATGTTTCGTGTTTTACTATCTTTGGGATTTTCTAAACTGTTTTACAGTCAATATACTCATTAGAAAGCAGATTTCTTTTTAATTAAACGTATTTCATTACAATAATTAGTCTGCTGTGTACTCATTAAGTGGAATTATCTATCATTTTCTCCTAAACATTGCATTTGTTCCACAGCCTTAGACTGTCTCAGGGCTCCTCCCACGCTGAGCTCTCATTAACCTGCACTATTCAAATGCATCCTCATTTGAACATTAATGAGCTCAATCTCTCTCTCTCTCTCTCTCTCTCTCTCTCAATAACCAATATTATCCAAAGAAGCAGTTCCACTCATTCTTTTGGTTTATACCAATATTTCATAGGAACCGGTTTTTCAACTGCTGTCACTAGTGGATATTGAAATATCAACCATATGCATATGCCATTGAGAATGTAAATACATGCATATTATTAATTGTATACATTTGGTATTTTGATATCCACTAGTGACAACAGTTGAAAAATCCATTTCTGTAAAATTCTGCAGTTTAAATTTTTTATATAGGGTAACTGTCTCTATCTCTATACCTAATCAGTTGCATATTTTATATATGTGATATACACTACTTATAAAATGCATGCTATCTATATATTAAACATATGATATATGCTACTTATGTATAATGTATCTTATATTTATATATGCTGTTATAGCACTATATCACGGTAGTTAAGCCAGCTATCAAATCAGACTGCCTGGTTTTGAATCCTAATTCCATTACTTACCAGTTGTTTGATTTGGGACAGGCAACTTTATCTCTTTGTGCTGCAGTTTCTTTTCTTGTGAAATAGTAATAATAATAGCACCTTCCTCTCAAAGTCATAGAGAGTGTTAGTTAGCATTTAACTAATACTCATGAGTGTTATGTAATAAAGAATGCATTACAGCAATTCAAACTTATACAACCATAGGAGGAATCTGGGGAAATAAAATTCTGAAAAAGATCAGAAAAAAGTTTTTACCCAGCCCTGGTGTGGGTGAAGGAGTGGGAGGTTTTGGGAAACTGGGTACATTTAGCTGCTGTAGAAGGCTGTGGAGGGCGGTTGGCTCCTCACAGCTGCTGCCTCTATGAGCTCTCAGTAAAGCACCTCAAGGTGGACCTGCGGTGGTTCACCAGAGAAACTATAGGATGGCCTGACAAATTGGAATTTCAGACGTACAACAAATAACATATTTTTGGTATAAATATGTTTCAAATATTGCATGGGACACACGATTTTTAAAAAATTGCTTCTTATCTGAAATTCAAATTTAGCAGAGTGTTCCTGTATTATTGTTTGCTAAATCTGGCACCCCTAGCCTATGGTAACTCTTGGCCAGCAGAGCCAGCAGCTGGTAGAGAGAACCAGGCATAGAGCAGGGGAAATCAAGAACAGGCTGAAACCTACCAGTGCCTCTGCACCTGTTCCTCACCACCCCTAATGATGATGACCGAAGTGTGTGGCTGCCACTTCACTTCATCAAATCTCCCCTAATTCTTCCTTGGGGCCAAACTTAGTCTGGAACTATATAGGTAAGGAAGTCTGGGAAATGAAGACCCGGCTTAGCTAAACTGACCAGTGCAAAATCACACATTGCAATGTAAATCAGGTCATATACGTACAGCTTTAGAGAAACCCCTGCACACGACACACATTCATAAAATAATCATTCTTTAATGTTGTTGATGTTTTGTTGTTTTTGTGGTTTTAGCAATTCTGCCAGATGGAACCTCAGGCTGAGAGGGTCCTGGGATTTGATGAAAAGTTGTAAGAGGCAGCAAATGTAGTACACGAGTAAGCTGGCAACTAAGAAAAGAGTTTATTTACTGGAACAAAAGATAACTTTGCCTTGTTAGTACAAAATACAGCTCTACTGGGGCAATAGACAGCTCCTCCGAGACAGGGACAGAAGTCTGAAGGGAAACCCAGTGAACAGTGTGGTAACTGTGGACGCCTGCGTGACTGCCGATATATTTGGTTCCACCGTTGTGATTGCATTGTAATTACTGCTGGGTATTTCAATGTCAATTTGTGGCCTTTAATTTTTTTCTGTGCAGACAGAAATGTTTTAAAACGGGCTGTGAATATGTTGTGCAGCACTGTTTTAGATACACCACTCTAGGTATGGTATTCCTGGGCAGGTGTGAAGAGTCCCGATTTGGCAATCTGTTTTCAGATTCCTGTTGTGCACCTTACTATCTACGTCACGGCAGGATCATTCAGCACTCACTACTTCTTCTCATGGTCCCAGCAGCTTAATTTTGCCTTTGGGGAAATACCTTCCTCCCATCCATGCATCATTCAATGTTCCTTAGCCAAGGGTGGCCATATGACCCAAGTTAGCCCAATCAGATATGGGTTCCTCGGTATATGAATCCCAAGCAGAGAGATCAAAAACAGCAGCAAGAAAAAGCAGGATTTGATTCACACCACCTGTGATGCTGTGACTAGACCATCAAGTTCTGCCACCTAGGTCCTTGCTACCAGTGTGGACCAGCAGCCTCAGCATCACCTGCGTGCTTGTTAGAGATGCAGAATCACTGGTCCCACATCATATCTTCTGAATCGGAGTCTGCCCTCAACCAAGATGCCAGATAATTCCTATGCATGATAAGAAGGAATCTCTCACAAATGTTTGCCTGGTGCACAGGTTTTATTTCTGACTTCTTGTGTGTCTGCTTAGGTAACTGCATTAGAGTAGGCTCTTACATGCACATCGTGGAGTGAGTGATACCCTGCTTCTGTGAAGCAAGGTCAGCTGCAGAGACAGTGTGAATGTTCAGACAATCTGGCTTTCCGTTTCTCCATCAGCCCTATTCTCTCTCCTCCTCATGCTTTCATGTCCACCCTCATCCATTATTTACCACATCTCATTCCTGTAAAGTTCAATACAATCTCCTTTCAACTACACCTGAACATGATGTAAGCTGGTCACAACTTCAGAAGTTATCCTTTGAGGTGAACAGCAGTTGTTTGCTTGTTTAGCATGTATTTTTCCCTTCTGGTAATAGGACTTTACATTTCCTTTAATGAGTCACATCTCCCCAATCTCAGTCCATGTAGCTTGGGTGGGGAAAATTCCATTTTTGCCTCAAAGGATAAGAACATGGCAGAGCCTTGACTAATCTTCATATTACATTCATGATTCCAATGCGTCCTGTGAGATTAAATCCCAGAGTTCCTGTTGGAATATTTGGGAATGATAAACTCTGTTTCCACTGGATTGTTGCTTTAAGGATTTCTTGAGCCTGGATATTCTAGGGACTATCTTGTGGAACTAGTCATTCTGGAAAGCAAAACAAACATAAAGGTAAACAGAATCTGTAATGAGGAGAGAGACTATATCATAATAATTTCATTTGAGCTTCTGGATCCAATTTTCAGTTACATGGTTTGATAAACTTCCGTTTGAGCTGATTTGGGTTGGACACACATATAATGATATACATTCATCAGAGAAAATACAAAAAATACATTAGAGTAAAAAATACTCACCCATAATCCTATCAGTCGATACTTGAATTCTTTCCTTCTAGTCATTTTCTATGTATATTTGCACAGTGGTGGTAATAGCACCTGGACATCTTTTTTCTTTTTTTTTTATGATATATTTTAAGCATTTCCCACGCTATTTAAAAAAACTGGTAAGGGATTAGCTATTGTGTGTTTTCAGTTTTGCACTCGAATACTTCTTATGTTGAATATCTTTGTTCATAAAACATTTTTTCTCTGTCTCTGGTAAATTTTTTAGCACACATTCCTAAAAGTGATATTATCAAATAAAAGGATGTGAAACTATCTTGATACACATATCAAATTGCTTTCCAAATTGTCAGTCATGGATGAGAATGCCAACTCACTGCATGCTAACTAGTATTATATGACGCCAAATGGGTAAAGGATAAGAAGAGGCTATTCACAAAATAAGGACAAGAATGTCAAATAAACACATGAAAAATATCCAACTTCACTAGTAATAAAAACATTTTGAGGTAACAATTTCTAGAACTATTAATATTTCCTAGCTGTATCTATCTGGGAGGAAGTCTGATAGAGTTTTTAAGTGATTAATTAAGGATGGGGTATATTTAGGCCCAAATTTATACTTTCTATTTTCCTTTTTCTTCCAATGACCTTGTGAGGTGTGGATTTGCTCCTTATTTGTTAATGTCTCACTGAATACAGTATGCCTGATGTAGGGGGACAGGATTTTTACAGAAGAGATTTATTCTTCCAGATTTCATTTATCTTTGTTGGAGGATGATGTCTCGTCCCAGTTGTCCTTCTCAATAACAGTAGCCTGACATTTTTGTTGTTATTGTGTTTGTTATTTTAAAATATCTTCTCTTTTCTCCTCTTCGCACAGAGATGACTGGCATTACTAAGTTTTCTTCTTGATGCATATCTGTTGGATTGCTTGATCTTAATATGTAAAGTTTTCCCCTTTACATTGTGCATTTAAAATCCCATTTTTACACATATCGAACTTCTGAAGTTATCAAACTTACTATTTTGAGTGTATAACCTTCTTTATCTTGGATGCCTATAGTAGACTGTAGACTTCTTAAAGCAGATGCCACACACCGGCTTCTCATGAGCCATGCCTGGATTATAGGCATGTTTGCTGTTTAAAATTTGAACTCAAAAATAAATCACCAATGTTTGAAAATTGAGAGATTTTATTTATTTATTTTAGCTTCCTCTTCAAAAATCAAAAAAACACTTATTATCTTGGAACACTGAGTCCACATTCATGCATGTCAGGAATGTACCTGACATGATAACAGCTGCTCTCTGCCAGCGTAGTCATATGCTCTTCCCTTCATCAGAGGCCCTACCCGCCTATTTCATTATGTATATGTTAATATCTTTACTGAAAGGCAATAGAACTTCATTCTCAGGAGCATGTGCTCTCAGTCGGACTGGCTGCATGCAAAACCTGGCTCTATTTACTTGCTAACCATGTGTCCTTGGTGAGTTCCTGTACCTTTGGATGCCTCGATGTTCTACCTGCCAAGTAGGGTTAAGAATAACTACCTTATAAGGTTGTTGAGAGGGTTAAATAAGTTTATGAATGTGAAATATTTGGACTGGTACCTGCATATTATATGTGCTCAATAAATATTGGGTTTATTATTGACCCCCTGGGGCTTGTAGACAATTGAGGTTACAGCCCCTGGTTTTCAAATACCTAAATTTGGCTTGAGAAGGCTCCATAGATGCTATACCTTCAAAACTATCAGATTTCCTTCTGAGAATTCTCATTTTTTTCTCAGACCCTCATTGAGAAGGATGATCTCCCCATCACAACACATACGGGTGTGTGTGCGTGCATGCACACGCACACACAAACACACACACAACTATACCAGGTGTCAGGATAGATGGTACTAGAATGCTGGAGAGGTTTCAACATCTCTGAGTAATGTCTCCTCAACCAGAGCCCAGCCCCTCTCATAGATTGTGAGCACCTCGAGGGCAGAACATGTGCTCTTCACTTCTCCCTCCTCCTATGAGCCGAACAGTCGCGATATCAATATTCAAGGTTAATCCTCTTTAGTTCTCCAGTTTCCATTTCCCCTCAGGCCTTTCTCAGTCAACTCTTATTCCCAGTCTTTCGTATCTTTTCCTTTCACCTCTTATTATCTCATTCCCTTTAGCACAAATCCCTCTAAATGATACTATGTTCTCTTCTCTTTATAGCTAAACTTTTTAAGAGAGTGGTTCACACTCACTGTCTTCAACAACTTCCTTTTTTTAAGTTTTAGCAACAAACAACATAATTTGGCTTCTACCTTCCCTCTCCCAACTCAACTTAAATTTGTTCATTTTTTAAATCCAATGCCAACTTTTTTTTCTTTTTTTTTTAACATAGCAGCCTTGTTGAGGTATAATTTGTATATCACATATTTCATTCGCTTAAGTGTGCAATTCAGTGGTGTTTAGTATATTCACAGAGTGTGCAGCCATAATGACAATCACTTTTAGAACATTTTCATCACCCTGGAAAGAAATCCCATATGCATTAGAAATGACTCCCCATTTGCCCCCAAGCCTCTTTCTGTCTCTATAGATTTACCTATTTTGGACGTTTCATATAAATGAAATAATACAATATTGCCTTTGTAAATGGCTTTTTTATTTAGCATAATATAGTCAATGTTCAGTCGTGGTACCGTACTATATCACCAGTTCGTGTGTTTTTATGACTGAATACTATCCCATTATATAGACATACCTCATTTTGTTTATGCATTCATGAGTTGATGGGCATTTGGGTTATTTCCATTTTTTGACTAGTATGTTGATCCTGTAAAAATTTTTGTACAGGTTTTTATGTGGATGTATGTTTCAATTCTCTTGAGTGTATACCTATGAGTGGAGCTGCTGGGTCATAAAATTTTGGCATGTTGTGTCTTGATTTTCATTCACCTTGGATATTTTTTAGTTAACCTTTGTGATTAGTTTTTTGACCTGTTGGTTATTTAGGAATATGTCATTTAAGTTTCACATATTTGTAATTTTCCAAACTTTATTAGTGCTATTAATTTCTAGCTTTATTTCATTGTTATTGAAGAACATACTTTCTATTATTTCAAACTTATCAGACAGCATATGGTCTATCCTGGAGTATGTTCATGTACACTTGAGAAGAATATGTATTGTGTTGTTGGGTGACATGTTCTATAGATATCTGGTATGTATAGCTGGTTTTTAGTGTTATTCAAGTCTTCTGTTGCTTTGTTGATCTTTTACCTGGTTTTTCTATCTATTATTGAAACTGAGGTATTGAAGTCTCCTACTATTATTGTTGAATTGTCTATTTCTACCTTTAATTCTGTCACCTTTTGTTTCATTTATTTTGGGACACTATTGTTAGTGTCATATATGCTTATTTATAATTGTTACATTTTCCTGATGGATTAATAGTATTATCATTATAAAATGTCTCTCTTTATCTGTAACCAATGGGTCAACATTGTTTAAAAGTTTCCTGAAACTTGTTTTGTGGGAATATTCTAAATTATGTGAAGTTTTAAAATAGATATATGGTTATTCAGATTTTGTATTTTTTTTTCTTGGGTCAGTTTTGGCAATTTGTCTTTCAGTGAGTATGTCCATTTCATCAATATTTCCAATTTATTGTCATGAAGTTATTCATAGTGTTTTTATATTACTTTAATCACCTTTGTGTCTGTACTGACATCTTCTCTTTTATTCCTGCTATTTGTAATGTGTACCTTTTTTCTTGTTCAACATATATATATATATAGAAGTTTATTATGTTACTGATCTCTTAACATCTTTTGATTTTATGTATTTTCTCTATTATTTGTCTTTATTATTTGTCTGTTCTTCTCTTTATAGTTCTTTTCTTTTAAATACTTTAAGTTTATATTTTTTCTAATTGACAAGAAGCTCAATACTGTGTTCAAGCCCAAAGACAAGAAACAACCAATCTTCAATTCCCAATTTGAGAGCTTGTCTCTTAACACCACTCCCAGCATCAATTTTGCATCAGTCAGAGTTTATCAGGCAGTAGACAGAAGTCACATTAGTAATTTGAACAGAGAAAGTTTAATATAAGGAATAGTTAACTAGTAAATGTGGTTCACTACTAAAAGAGGTACAAAAGGATTCTAAGGATTATAGACATAGCAAATTGACAAAGCAGTTACTATCAATAAGGCTGAAAGATATTGAGCAAAAGACTCCCAAACTTAAAAGATAAATTCTCACATCCCCTTGGCTGAGATTCAGACTTCTTTGGATAAAATGTTGCCATCACAAGAACATGCAGCCTTTCAGTGGCAAGAATATTGTTGGAAGGCAGGAATCAGAGTTGGTTCACAAGAGTGGCCCATTTGTTGGTAGAAAACTTGTGTACAGGTGAACTGGAGCTTATTGTAGAAGTGGCCTACAGGGTCCTGAAACACTTGCTGGAGGTTGCAAGCAGGGCAGAGATAATCCATATGAACAGCCTGCTGGAATGGAGGAAATTTGCTAGCAGATATGGGCATGGATGTCTGTGAAGGCCTCTGGGTAAGCACTACCAGGTTTCTTGCATGCTGATCTGAAAACTACTGCACCAAAAATAACAACACACCACATGTAGGTTGAAAAACCTTCTCCTCTTACTTCAGGCTTGAAGTGTCCCTCCAGAGTTCTCTACTGACAATCCTAACACCAAGACAGCCTATAAAGGAGAAATGTCTATAAGATAAAGGGGAGGAAGTTTGGGGGTGGAGAACCAATAGACGGATAGCTTGCACATTTGTCGTTAGTTTTTTGGTGTGAGTTTATTTTGCTGGATATATACTGAGCTTCTTGGCACTATGGATTTAGAATTTTCTATAAAATTATTTTAAAAATTATATTTAAATATAATAGTTTTCTGCCCTTTATCCCCTGGGACTCCACGGCATTATATCGGACCACTTCATGTTGTTTCATAGGTATCATAGGTCTGTTCTCCCTATATTTCCATTTTAATAGTTTTTCTCCCTGTGTTTCCATTTTAATAGTTTCAACTGCAGTGTCAAGTTCAATGACCTCTCCTGTGATGTATAATCTGTGATTGTCATTCAGTGAATTCTTCATTTGTATCTTTCATCTCTTGAAATTTCATTTAGTTTTTATTTTCCATTTATCTCCTTTCTATGATTGTGTTTTTCTTTAAATCCTTGAGGATATTGAACAATATACAATAGCTGTTTTAATACTTACCTAATTCCATCATCTTTTTCATTTTTGTAATTTTATCCCATTGATTGACTCCTAGCTATGGGTCACATTTTTTTTGCTTTTTGGCATGGCTATTAATTTTTGATTAGATGATGGAAATTTTGTGAATGTTTATTGTTGACTGTCTGGATTTTGCTGTTTTTCTTTAAACAGTGTTGAGATTTTTTGTGGTATGCAGTTTTGTTACTTGTGGATGAATTTGATGCTTTCGAGGCTTGTTCTTAAGATTTGTAAGAGTGGGTCTAGAGTAGCCTTTATTCTAAGTCTAGTTCACTCTTCCTACTAAACTAGAACCCTTCTAGACTCTCTGTTGGATATCCTAATTATTATTGAAGAGTAGTTCCTGTACTAGCAACATCAGCATCACCTTGTTAGTAATACAAAATTTTAGGCAAATCTACTGAATCAGAAACTCTGGATTTGGGGCTCAGCTATCTGTGTTTTAACAGGCTCTCCAGGTACTTCTGGTACATACTAAAGTCTGAGAACTATTATACTAGAGCAATTCTTCTCAGACTTTCATATGAATATAAATCACCTGCAGATTTTATTAAAGTGTGTTTTCCAATTCAATAGTCTGGATAATGCCTGAGGTTCTAAAGTTTTGAGAAGCTCCTAAGTGCTGCCACTGCTGCTGATTCTCTGACCACATTTTAAATAACGAGGACCTAGAAACCTTACTTACCATCCAAGGAGTCTGATTTCAATGGCACAGGAATGTTTATTTGTTTAAGTTATTGCATGATGATAAGCAGACTCATCCTGGAATTTCTGCATTGAAGCTCTTATTACTAGATATGCTACTCACAAAAATATATATTTTAGCTGGAAACTGTATAGGAATAACTCTAAATTTCTCAATCCAATATCAAGAATATGAAACTTATTATGATTAGTAATAAGAACAGAATGACATTTGCTGAAAATATTTATTATATGCTAGATACTGTTTTAATCCTCATAATCTCTCTAGAAGGTCATTATTATTATTTTTCTTCTTTTTAATATTTCTATTTTAATCTCTCCAACTGAAACTCAGATTAGATTACTTATCTGATACCATCCAGCTAGTACACTGCAGTTTTTGCGTTTGTTCTTCTGTTTCTAGTATTTTAGTTTGACAACTAAACATACACTTAACAACATATACACATACACAATTAAACTTACTATGTATTGAATTAACATGATTAATACAATATATCTAAGTTTAGCATGGGTTGTAAGCCAATGCCACCCGGCACAGTGCCCGTGAAGTCATTTCAATCAATTTAAAAAAAAAAAGCCTCCGTACCAGGATTCTATTTCTTAAAAAAGTCATGCACTAACACAGGCTTAAAAATTCTTGTACTAACACAGGCGTGAAAAAATCATATACTAACACAGGCATTGCATTATGTTCTTTATATTAACTCAGTGAAATAATACTTTTATTTAGAGGGAAGAGATTTATCTTGGCAAATAAGAGGAAGATTTTTAAAAGACTGGCAAAAATTGGAGCACTTTATATACTGGAGCAAAAACTATACCATTCCTGCTTCAAAGTTATAGCACCTTGACTGGGAAATTGGAGTGGCTGGATTGGGAAATCAGTGAAAGTTCCCGGGAGAGAAGATAGATTGAACAGTCTGCATTGTGGTTTTCTCAATCTCTCTCTTTTTCTTGCTCCACTCCCCCCAACCCCTACCACACATCAACAGACGTACAGGGACTCTGTTCTCTGCTATAATTACTTTGTAGCCTGAAGCATGAGATTTGATCATCCATATCTTACTATGGATCAGGAAATACATTATTATTAGTTAAAAATTTACCCATATTAAAAAATAGCAAACCATCACTATGGTCTGCAGTTTGGGCCAGTACATAATGAATTTTATCAATTAGGTAAGTGCCACTGAAAGCACTCCTCCCCTTTATAAAAATTAATCAAACCTTGTTTTCAATGTAATTAAGAATTTTCTTTTCCAAATACTGTGATCTCCAATATGAATGATGCTAGGTAAAAGATAGCCTAAATACATAATCTCCTGAAATTTTCAAGAAATATAATGAATTCTCTCTCTCTCTCTCAATAAATTTATCCAGGTAAAATTCAGATTAAATGGCCATTCAGAAATCTCATAACCTTGTGATTTTCTGATTATATTCTTAGACCAAATTTACCCATAAGCCTGTTTTTACTGCCTATGTTCAATTTTTAAAAAATAGCTGGGCCTAATTTGATCCTAAGTCTTTAAGTAAAACAGAAAGCATTAGTACTTTATCACGAAGCTCTTTATGACTTAACTTGGAGAGATAGGTCTATATTCTTTGTAAAGGCTCAATGGTAGAGATGGAGAACACAGAGCAGTTTCTAAAGATTTCTCTTGCTGAAGGGTATGATAATAGTGATTGGCAGGCCTTGGACTGGGCAGTGCTACAAGGCACTTGGAAACTGGGAAGAAACCGGGTCCTGCGTGGGCCATATTTGGCAGATAGGGGTTTTGGGGGACAGAATGGAGCTAAGCCACTGGAGCCAGGTGAGTGGTTCAGAGCTGGCCATTAACCAAAGAGGAAATGTACCCAGTTGGGTAGTCAGGAGTCAGGAGACTACAGACACCCAAGGTCAAAGTAATAGGAAGACTCCAAAGTCTGCATTTGCAAGCAGTCATAAACTGAGAATGCCACAGGAAGGGAAAGGCAGAAACTCAGCAAGCTGTGTGAACACTGGCACCAGCAATGAAAGACCTCCATAACAGGGACCAAGCCCTGTTTATGATGTCGTTGGAAAGGCTGAGCCAAAGCATCTGACCTCAAATCCCTCTCTGACCATGTTCTGTGACTCAGAGCAGGTTTCTATGGCTCAGCTTCTAGCCCAGTGCCCCAGTGTCTGGCACAGAAAAAAAAGAAATAAATCAGCATAAGGCTCAGTTTCTCACATGCAGAGTAGGGATTTTATCTATCTCACAGGGTTTCTGCAAGGATCAAAACAAATGTACTAAAGTTATCTGGAAATACTGAACATGCCTTTAACAGGTGCTCCATAAATAGTATTAATAGTTTCTCTCTCTTCTTTTCAACAAGATCTTCCAGATTCACTTTCAGCTGGGGTGGGAGTCAGAAAAATGAGGAATTGGTAACAGGCAAAAGGCTCTGATTCCTGTACTTTGACAGGGAAGTGAGAAGCAGGAGGGAAAACCTCATACTAACGTAGGGGTTGGCATTCACCAGGAGGTTGTGGTATATTTAAATTGTAGGTGCCGTTTAGAAGCAGCTTCCAGCTAGAAATTCCTGTTGGGACCAGCATTGTGTCATGTTTTCTATTTTGAAATGAAATAACCTTTAATTTAAAAAGAAAAAAAAACCCTATCAATTTCTGTTTGGGATTCCTTGGCCTTATTTTCATTGTCAATGAAGTTTCTGCTAGGACGAGATGGCACCCTGGTAGGAGGTGTGTATACACCAGCGATGGCAAGTATGGAGAAAGAGAAGAACCATCCTGAAGCTGTGTTTGCAAAGCAAGTATACTGTTTTTACCTAGATGTGTTATTTGGGGCAGGTTTTCAAAGTTATCTTGATGAAGATAACTCTCCGCTACAAAAATTAAATTATGATCCTGTCATTCCCTTGCTTATAAGCTTCAGTGATCCCACATCCTCTCCTTCCCACACCAGTGACTTAAGGGTAAAATCCGAACTCCTTAATATGACAAACCTTCAGGATCTAACCCAAGTGACTGGCTTTGTCAGTCACTCTCCATCCCTACTACCCTGAAGCCAAACCAATCTGTCTGAAGTTCTTATAGTATCCCGTGTTCTCTCTGGATCTTCATAAATGGCATGCACCTTATCTGCAGTCTTTTTCTCCTTCCATCCCACTTACCTTCAAAATCCTGCTTATGAATTACTTCCTAGTTTGGAAGTCACCTCTTCCAGGAAGTCTCCTTTGAATCTCCTGTGACTGACACAAGTGCCCTCCTCACCATGTGCCTCTGCAGTACCTTGTGCTTATTTCTAAATGTGCAGTGAAAAATCACACTGTGTAATAGTTACCTATATACTAATTTTTCCTTCCTACAAAACTGAGGATGGTAAGGGACAAGAACTGTCCAGTCAACCCTGTAACCCAAGCACTTAAAAGATAACAGGTATTCAATAAATATTTGTTAAGTAAATGAAATAATGAACTGACCTTGTATTGAATAAAAAATTTCCCAACAACAAAAATAACCAAAAGAAATTTCATTTGATAATAAAGCATAAAGTACATATTGGAGTATCAGTAACTCCTGAATAAAAATAATTTAAAATTGTACAGAATGCCAAAGAAGGCCTTTATCAAGTAGTAGTGTATCATTATTATAGAATCAAACTTTTATGCACATGTACCTATATGTGCATACACACACACATATGCTTCCACATAAACCTATTGGAATTATGAAAACAATTGCTAAAATTACTCAGACCAATATAGGCATTCGTGAAGCTCAAATGAAATAATGTAGTGAAACATTAGCATTGTTACTGGCACATAATAATCAGTCAATAGTAGTAGCTAATCACAATATTGTTATCATTCATATCATTAAAAAGCTCAATGTCCTGGATTCTGTACTGCTCATCCATTTCACTTATATTCTGATGTTATGTATATGAAGTGACAATACTGACCAAAAAAAGATCAGAGCTCTGCTACCCAAATCTGTCTTCATTCATTCATGATCCTTTTTGAAGCCAGGAGTATGATATTCTATTGAGTTATTGAAAATCTGTTTCCCATTGTTACTGGAAGAAACTGTACTCTTGAACTGTGATTCTTTGAGGATGCAAAAGAACAAACAGATCCACCACATGGATGACACAGTGCATTGCAACTGAAATCTTCACAACTTTTCTCAAGGCCCTTAACCCCTACCTTCCCTCCTTCTTCTAACATGCTTTCTGTATCCACCCTCCCTCCCTTCCCAGTGTCTGGGACTTTTCCCCTCAAGGCCCCTAAGTTCGTGCAAGCTCTGCATTTAATCCCAGCCCAACTTCCAGACACCAGACTTTATCAGAAAATATCCTCCTTTGCATATTGGATTCCACCCTCTCTTTTCTCATTAGGGCCTAAATTTGCTCAAGTGTCTCCTGTCTTCAAAAATAAGAACAAAAACAAAAATAAAACAAACTTTCTCCTTGCCATGATGTTTCTTTCTACCTATTATCATGTTTTTCTTCTTCCCATGGCTGCAAATTTCTAGAAAGCCAAGCTTGTACTTCCAGTTGTGGTTTTAACATCTCTCCTCTTCTTCACCCATTTCCATCTGCCTTTCCATCCCACTCTGCCATGCCCCTACTCTTAAGGTTTACAATCACTACATCTAACCATTAAAAAATTGTACTTTATTCTATCTCTGTAGCACTTAATTTGGTTCCGTGACTTCCTTCTCTGCTGTCCTTTTGGATATTCCTTTCCAGCATTCCTTGAATTTTGGATTTCCATAGTTTTATTCTTGGGCTTCAACTTTTTTCAGTCTACAGGCTCTAAGAGATCTCATTCATTTGCACAATTTCCACCGCCTCCACCACATATGCAGATAATTTCCCAATTTATATTTCCAGCTGAGCCTGTTTTCTGAGCTCTGTATCTAATTGCCTACTAAATATACCCATTTGGAGGCTCCATGGGCATGCCATACTCAAAATGTCCACAACCAAATTCGTGTTTGCCCATAATTTTACTCCTTCTCCTCTGTTACACAGTTTGGTGGATGATATTACTATCAACTCAGAAACCCTGTTCTTTTAATGCAACATATATTTACTAAGAAGCTATTATATGCCGGTTGTTGTAGAACCCAGAATTAAAAAGAAGTAGTCATTGTTCCTCAGGAGCTGGAACTCTAGTGAGTGACAAATAATTATTAGCCCTGTCTAATTTATGTTGAAATCTCACTGAATTTGTGTCTTTACTGTCTCTCAACCTGTCCTCTCCTCTTCAATTTCATTCACTGATCTAGTTTTAGATGAGCACTTTGCCATCTTTACCCTGTAGAAGCAACTTAATAACTGGTTTTCTCTTCCATCAATATCTATTCTTTCAATTTGTTGCTATTAGAAGAAAGTTTATTTCCTTCTCTTTCTGGTCTCAATGGGAATGATGTTTTTCCTTAATACTGTATACCTTTGATCTTCCCCCTTACTCTTTTTCATACTCAAAGATCTTGGTGGTTTCAGACCCTCCTCTGCATAGGAACCTCACCCCTTGGACATTGAACCTTGTCCAGAAAGGATTTGAACTTGCCATAATCCCTCGGGCTTTGATTCATATTACTGACACAATCTGTGGTTGTTTTCCCCAGATCTGATCATTTGTTGGTCCCAGCTTGGACCCGTCTTTTCATTTTATTCCTTTATGTGTGATATATCCTGTGATCTGGACAACGAAATTTACTGCTGTTGACTCTACTCCTCAGGAAACATATTATCATTTGCTGAAATCATATCAAAATTTCAGAATCAGGTTTTGAGACTCTGATTTTGTGGGAAATTCAAATGAAGACACATATATATTTGAAATTATGTAATGGATCTACATGATTACTGACTGTATATACCTAAACAACATTTCATCCTGTTATCTGTTCTTGGACTGAAAGACCTCTTAGTTTCCAGATGTATAGTGACAATAATGATGACAATGTTATACCTGAAAGATCATAGCATCATGGATCTAAATCATAAAAAGTGTCAAAATCTTAATTTAGTTTTTACCAAGGGGTTCTCTCGAGTCTCATGCTTAGTGATATTTCTGGCAAGTAAAAAGCCCTTTTTTCAGCTTAGAGCCAAAATATGCTATTAACTTCACCTAATAGCATTGTTACCTAGTAGATAATAACAACATATTAATAAAATGAAATGCATCGACACATAATAGAAGTAAAAATCATTTTGTTGAGAGATACCACATTTAATTAGAGTTTTAAGATATGTTTTAAAGGTATTTTTTAGAACTAAGATGAATATACCAAGGGGACAAGGACCAGACTGCGGCAGAATTCGGGACCACATTAGTTCTAGTATAATGGCAATTGCCCCTGAGCTGGTCTTCCTACCTCCAGTCCTTTATTCTTTCCTTTTGTTTCTTTTTAATTATTATGGGTACATAACAGTTGTATACTGTTATAGGGTACATGTGATGTTTGAATACAGGCATATAATGTGAATTAGTTAAATCAAGATAATTGGGGTATCCATCACCTCAGGTTCTGGTCTGTTTTTTCTACATGGCAAACAGAGCTTCCTAAAACACAGAAACCAATCGAGCCATTCCCCTGGTTTTCGACTTTCAATGGTTGGTTTCTCATTCTCATAGTGAAGTCTACTTCACATAATTTATCATGTCCTTTATGAGCTATTCCCTACACAGCCCCACAGCCTTATGTTGTTCCCCATCTCCACCATTGCTTGCACTCTGTGCTCAAAACAGGAAACACTTTTTAATGTCTTTAAATATGCTGTGTTTTCCTTGCCCTGGGCCCTTGAACTGGCTCTACCATCTACCTTGGAAATACCCTTCGTTTTTTATTCGGTCGCTCTTCATGTAGGTTGTTATAGTTTTCCAAATCTCTTTGCTCAGCCCTAAGACTGGATCTTCATTTGTCCTCTAGCAACAACCTATTAATTTCCTTTTCTGCAATTAATTCACTTTCAGCCCCTGAGTAATAGGCTGAATAATGGCCTCTAAAGATATCCAGGTACTAATTCCTGAAACCTGCGTATGTTACCTTGGATGGCAAAAGACGCTTTGCAGATCTGGATAAATTAAGGATTTTTGAGGTGAGAAGATTAATCTGGAGGGTGCAGGTGGGTCCTAAATGCAATCATAAGTATCCTTCTATGAGGAAGACAGGGGAAGATTTGACACACAGAAGAGGCAATGTGACCACTGAAGCAAAATGCTGTGCTGCTAACTTTGAAGACAGAGGAAGGGTCCCCAAGCCAAGGAGTGTAAGAACTGCAGCTCTAGAAGCTGGAAAAGGCAAGGAAACAGATTCCCCCAGATGGCCTCTGCAGGGAACGTGACCCTGCATATACATTAATTTTTCCCAGTGAAACCAGTTTTGGACTTCTGACTCACATAACTGTTATAGAATTAATGAATGTGCTGTTGTAAGCCACTAATTTTGTGGTGATTTGTTACAGTAATCACAGGAGACTAATATGTCAACTAAATCTCTTATGACCCACACATTTGGTCTCCAAGAGGAAAGATTTCACTTGAACCTGCCTGGTCTCCTGCCCTACCCTAACCCCACTGAGTTTGGTTCATATGTAGATGCTATTTTCTGCCATAACAGCTTCCACTTCTTATCCCTGAGCATGTTGTTTGTTGAATTGACTGCCTCACCACTTAGACCATCAGTTTTATGAGGACAGGGTCCACCTTTGTTATCCTAACCTTGACATCCTTGACTTTTTGACTAGGTCATGATATTGCAATCAATTATATGAAATTGTCCATGTTAGACTGCTGTGATTTGAATGTGTCCCCCAAAGTTCATGTGTTGGGTCCTAATTCACAATGCAACAGCATTGAGAGTTGGCACCTTTAAGAGGAGATTAGGTCATGTGGGATCTGCCCTCATGACTGTATTAATGCCATTTTCAAGGGAGCAGGTTAGTTATCACTGGAGTGGGTTCCTGATAAAAGGATGAGCTTGGCCCTCTTCCCTCTTTTTAGCCAACCATGTGTTGTCTTCATCCAAATTATGACACTGCAAGAAGGCCCTCACCAGATGCAACCCTTTGATCTTGGACTTCTCAGCTCCTAGAACCATGAGCCAAATAAACTTCTATTGTTTATGAATTACCCAATCTGTAGTAATTCTGTTAGGGCAGCACAAAACAGACTGAGACATAGACCATTGGCAATTTCATAATATTCCACCTAACAAGTTCTCAATAAAGATGTGTTGAATACACATATCTAAGGAGAAGAATATTTTATGTGTGAGGGGCTTGTCCTGAGCTCCATTCCCACCTCCTGCAATTCCCTAATCAGGGGCAGATAACATGTGTGAGGAAGTTCCACTGCTAGAAGCCATCTTTTCCTGTAAAGTTTTGTCCTGTGACTACAATAGCCACACCTGGAATGGGAACAAAGCCAGAGTTATAAAAAAGGGACTAGAAATGTGGATCTCATCCTATAAAGTGTTATTCTAGAATTAGCTCACTAATCCTGTCAACAGCCGCACAAGTAGATGCTATTTTTATTCTCATTTTACAGACCAGGAAATCAAGACATGGAGAGTTTGAGTAGTTTGCCCAGGGTTGTATTTCCTGCTAGCAGCAATGCTGAGATTCATGCTCAGTGTGACTCCAAACTCCATCCTCCATTGCCTTTGAAAAACATCAGTCTTTTGACAGATGTACAGTTTACGAATATCCTCTCACCGTTTAAATCTATGAAAATAAATTTTCTTAAAAAATCATCACTCTTGGTAGAGACATTAGCAGCACAAGGCAACATAAAAGAAACTGTATGTGTCTGTCTGTCCTTGTCAGGATGGAAGTCACTGAGGTGCGCAATACTCGGGACATTCAATATCTTGAAATTCATGAAAGGATTTTCTAGTGCAATTGAACACAATGAGACCCACTTTTTGTGAAAAAGACATAGTTCTGCTAATAACCCTTTCTCCTGAAAAATATTTAATTATGTTTTCTCCAAGTATAGGAGTTGAAAATTATTACCAAAACACTGACATTTTCTAAGACCTGTAAGTTTAAGTAGTTTATGGAGGTCATGGGAAACAAGAGGCAAAGAGAATGGGTCTATTTGAAAATAAAATAGTTGTATACCAAGCTTCTTTGGAGTACTAACATATTATTAAGGTAGAATTAGAAATTTAAACTATTATGGTGACATTGTAAATAAGTTTTTAGATTTTTGTATTGCAGACAATTTCCTGTTATCTATTATGTGGCAAAATCAAACACATTTCAGTGAAATTATGATAGATGGGTTTGTAATAACAAAGTTGATGGATGTATCACTGCCTTGTTTGCAACTTGAATGCACTAATTGAGAACCCAGAATTTTTGTTGTAATGGATGCTGTTGATTTAGTTTCTGAGATGACATACACAATGTTGGTACATTTCTCATTATAAACATTTGAAGATACAAATTTCTAAGATATTTGATTCTCATGTATTTGGGTGAGTTTCTAAACAACCAGAGACCAAGTTTACATGACAAATGAAGGATGCCAAAGGCAAGGGAATCTGCTGTATCTTATCTCACACTGCATAATTTACCATGGAGTAATATCCCTTTTATTATTGAGGGAAGCACTGATGTTCAGGCTCTCATTGCAAAATTCACTTTCAATTTCCTTCTTTATCACTCCAGAAATAAGACAGATGGTGAAAGACACTGAAGATCCACCTCTCCTCTATGTATAACACTGTACAAGTTAAATAGGACTTTTGATTCAATTCAGTCAAAAGTGGTATTTGTTGAAAGCCATCTATTTACAAGACATATTGATAGTCACTGCAACTAACTAAAGCTGCTGATTGATTGCTATAATTCAACCTCTTCTTCTGGAGTGCATCAAAAGTAGAAAGGGCTGCCTGTGAACATTTATACCTGGAGACCGGGATTGTGAGTGGAGTTTAGTCAGAGGAGTCCATGCTCTTACATTTACTCTATGAATGAATTTGGTAATATTGATTACATAGCTAGCTTGTATTTTTTTCTAAACATGAGCTCCAAATAATTAATCCAGCAGCATTCAACATATAATTATAGAGCTCCTGTTATGTACCAGGCATTGAGCCTCAGGTCAACCTGTTTTCAGCACTGAGTGTTTTCTCTTCCAGATTCCCTTTCCTCTTTTCTCCACCCTGCTCTGCACCTGAGAGGCTGGTCCATAAGTGCTGCATAAGTGCGGCTCTCTTCCCCTCTGGCTCCGTGTCATACTTTACTGAACACCAGCAGGAGACTGAAGAGGGAGTATAGTGAGGTCAGGATATTTATTCCCAATTTCTTCCATGGGAAACTGCTGCAGGTGGCTGAGCCCCTCTTGAGCAACTTGTACTGTTCCTTTGATATAGCTCTCTCTGTACTGTCTCCAAATTCCAGTATCTGTACCCTCCTAAAGCCCCTTAAAGCCTTTGGGCGGGCCGCTATTGTTAGTCTTGAGATACTGTAGCATTTTGGTAGTTTCCCTCACCCTGCCCACACCTTGTACATGGTGCCTTTATTGGTCTATCCTTAAATGTCTCCACATACGTGTGCCATCTGTGGCCCACAGACGTCCAGATTGTACAGTTCCTAAACTATCGGGTGAAGTGGAGCCTTCTGCTGATCTACAATAAACCCATGTTGGATTAAGCCTCTGTAGTTTGGAGGTAATTTGCAAAGTAGTTATGCATATTTATTACAGCCCTAACCTAGTTGAAACAGTGTATACATGTTTTAAACACCATCAAAATCTAAAGGATTAGAGGAGACCATCCAAGAAGTACAGATTTCTCTAAATTAAAAGAATAAGTTATGGAAGGGAATGAAGTATGTAAATAGGCTGCATACTTGAAGGATGATCAGAATTTGATATACATGGTTGCTGAAAAAAGAATTTGCAACAGAGATGACCCTCCTCAGTAGCTCTTTGAAGAGTTAGGCATAGTCAGGCACTGGGCAATAGTAGACATTCCTCCTTCTGCTCCTCTGGGAGGGTCTGCTGGACGTGCAGGAATCTTGGCACTCCTCCAAGCATGTCTAGATAAATATCCAGGCAACATTTTGTGTCTTCCCTATCTACTGCTTTCCTTCAAATGGAGAGTTGAAGCTTATTAGAATATAAAGCAGACTCAAATGGAGGAATTAAACTTTTGCCAGAAATTTGCTCTAAGTCACTTTAATTCAGATAAATACTTACACAAATCCATACACTATTAAAGCAAGAACATGAGACTTTTATTACCTTAGACATGGGTTATTCTTAGTGTTATTATTATTATTTTTTGCTTTGTCCTGAACACATAGGTCAGATTCTCACACAAAGTGAAGATTCAATAAACATTTATTGAATGAATATGGAAATTAATGATTGAAGGTGAAAGAACATAGAACAAAGTAAATTATGGTAGCTTTTCTTTGTATTACTGCAAGTTTAATTTGTAGATAAATACACTAGAATCTATCCAGGTAAATAAGAGTTGTCCTTAAGGTAATCAGCTTCGGGTGGGGAGCAATAAGCAAAAACATTTCAACAATGCTACTATTGTTCAAAGTGTTTTCCATATACCTCTTTCAGAGCCAACTACACATTCTCTTAGAGAGTGCCAAATCTTAATCCTTTGGGACAGATTTTAACTTTTTTGATGCTGTTAAAAGTTATGCAGCATAACCTTTTGTATGTAGAGTGAGTGATCAAGCCAGGTAGTTTTATTTATATTATATATGGAATATATAATGTTAAATAATATATATTTAAAATAAGGTGTGATTATAAAGTAATGGCAGCTTTTTTCCTGATAAAACTCAAATATGCTTCGAAATCATCGGATTCCAAAATATTCCAGAAATATTATGAACAATGCCAACCTGGGAAAAGTGAGCATATAGCTTCCCAAGGTGATTAGTCTGAAGGATAGTAGTCTTTTGACTTTTTGATTTTTGGCCTGTTTGTTGAATAAGTGATACTATGCAGGGCCTGGTACTTTGTTAGCATTCAATATAAATTAGTTGAATAAAATGAAAGCAATGTGTTCATAGCCTAGAGTTAAAATGTCACTAGGGCAGAGTTTAGGTTTTATTAATCTCTATACTCAACACTGCCTATCATCGTGCCTTTTATAAAATAGGTGTTCAAGTAATAATGACTGAATATTAAATGAATGTGCAGGAGATCATGAAATGTTGAAAATATTGCACAAAAGTTGTCACAGTGGATGAAGAAGGAATAGACTAATGTTAACAATGGACCAAGGATGAGTGACAATATATTACTGAATCCTGGGAAAGCCAGAGACAAGCCTTCTCAGTACACATCTCTGTTCCACCACTTAGAGGCTTGGTGTCCTTGGACAGTTGGCTCAACCAACTTAATCCTCATTTCCTCATTTGTGTATGAATGATAATAATGTAATCTACCAAAAATTGTCACATTTAGGATTAAATAAGATAATTTATATTAAAGAGTTTTGTAGAATGTCTATACACTTAGGGCATTTTTAAATAATTATTTTTTAGGGTCTTCAAGTGGGTATGAATTTTAATTAAAATGATATTGGTTGTAGATGGTATTTTGCCTGCCTACATGATAGTTGGAGAACATAAATAGTGATAAAAAGTAATGGGAAGTTAAAATGGAAAATTAGTCAATATAATATTGGTCAATATAAGGAGTTCTTTGTTAAAATAGAAAATACCCAAGTTGAAGAATAAAATCAAAATATTGAAAGCCTTTAATGTGGACTATACATCACTTACATCAGAGTCATTTCATTTGCATATTCCTATTCAACTGAGCAATATTTTTCCATCTAAGAACACTTTTATTAACTAAATTGACTCTTTAGATTTGGTTATAATTCTAGGCTTGGAAATTAGATAGGAAAAAGCTTTCCAATTTCATCTCACTTATCTAGGCCATGTTCTTTTACAGCTTTATTATAAATTAAACATAAGCTCGAACAAACATGCAGTGCTGTGTCAGAAACAAATTAATTCTATTGAGTGTCAGTGCTCAGATCAGTGAGCACATTGCCAGATTTATTTCTCAAATCTCAGTCAAATGCATAAGGGGAGAAGAAGAAAGGAAAAGATCAGACTTCTTCTCCAACCTGCAGTTTTAGCATGGGAGCATGCACGAATGGGACAAGAGTGTGGGCTCCAGAGTCTGGCAGATGGACTCAAATTCTGCCCTGGCTGGTTAACTGTATGACCCTGTATGGGTCTTTCAGGCTAGTTTTTTCATCTACAACGGGATAGTGATGTTAGCTACTTTATGAGGCTGTTAGCAGAGCTGGCCCGTGATCCAAGTACTCGCCACACTTAGTACTTACATTACAAAATCATCTTGAGAGTTAATTTAAAGTTCTGAACTCAGGAATGCATCAACGTACACCCACTATACTGTGAGTCTGAGGTAAAGGACACATCTTTGTATGCCTAGAGCCAAGCACAAGGCTACAAATAGTGGACGGCGGTTAAATGTGATAAGATAAAAAGAAGGGCTTCAGCTCTATTCTGTGGATATAAAGTGAGTATCCTATCATCTTTCACATTTTGTACATGTAGCCATCCCTTGGAAATTACTATTCAGAATGCAATGGCATTTGACAAGGACCCAAGATCCTTCCACTAGCTGGCTAACATCTCCATGGATTCAAGAAGGCATTATGCCAAAGGAATATTCTTGGAAAAATCACTCTGTTTATTGTTAAAAGGCTTTCTGCCAAATCCCGGTAGAGACTTCTTACCATCTAATGCCATGAGAAAGCCTTTAACGTGGACTATAGTCAGCAGGACATCTGGTCTCCTTGGCCCCATTTCCCTATGTCTACACCCTAATCTCAACTTTCCATCTTAACACTATGCTGGTGAGTACAATAGATCCCAAAGAAAAGAAAGGACATTTATTTATTTATACTTCTTGTACTAATAATCCAGTAATATGGCCTGAATTATTCTTGGACATGATCCCTGAAAAACAGTGACTCTCTTTTGTGAATAGAGGGGTAAAGATGAGTCCTGGACACCAACCACTATTTCCTCACAATTGTCCCCTCGAATCTATCTATGCCAGACCCACTGCATTTTCCCATTTCCAACTGAAAATATATAGGTTTTCAGTTCCAACACAGTCCTTGCTAGCTTTCTCATCTTGAAGCAGTTATTTATTATTGCTGAATATTAATTTGTTTATCTGGTAATGGAGATTTCTCACTTCAGGATTGTTTTGGGGGAGGAAGTAAAATATTATAGAAGAAATTTCTGAGAATTGACCAGTATTTAAAAAGTGTTATTAATTCTCCTACAAAACTTTTTTTTTAATTCATTTGTTTTTTCCTCCACTGGTGACCATGATCTTAAGAAAACTTTGATATAAACAAAAGGCAGGGAGTTAATGGGGGAAAATATGAAAATCAAAAGATAATATGCCAGTTGAATATCTACCCCAGGGAACAGATCTTTCCCACCCGTCCAGCAATCTTGACCTCCTTGTGGAAATGGTTTCTCACACTCACTCTCTTCTACCAGAAAATAGTCTTTCTCCACACTTAATGGTCTAAGGGTGAGTAAAGAAATCCAAAGCGATATTGCTTACCACTTGACCTTTGTTGATTGGTCTAGGAATAAGATTTTACTTAAATTGGCCAAATTAGAGATATGATATTCTCCCTGATTTTTTAATTTGGGAAAACAGACAGCAGGAGTCAGTCATTTTCTGGTAATGACTCTAAATGATGAAACATGAAGTCGCCAGATTCCATATTTCTTGCTGGTGGGAAAGTCTTTTTTAAGAAAATGAAGCCAACATGTAGAGAGAAGACACGTAGTATGTTCTGGAGACAATGTAATTTCTATTCCCAATTGGACTCCGGGCTGTATTTGCTCTTTTTGTGGTTACAAGTCTTCAAACAAATTTCTATTTTTTGGCCCAATTAGTTTCTTGTTGGCTTGCTGTCACTTTCAATTAGAAATAAACTTGAGTTAGGAAATCCATTTAAAAAAATCAAGAATCTATAAACCCTCACTCCAGGGCCAATAGGAGACCCTGGAATCTGCCCTGATAGGAGGTATCGAAGTTGAGGCAGATTGAGGTGTAGATGTTGCCCTTGCCTGGCTATAAACAGAATTGAATTGGAAGGGGCAAAGGAGAAGTTGGGAAATAAGAGTCCATATAAATGAAGCTTCTGACACTTATGGGTTAGTCCTAGCATAAGCAACAAAAATAACAAACACACAAACAAGAGGAATCACAAGCCAAAGTCTTTGGACAGAAGCATTCAGAGCATACAGATCAGGAGGAGCAGTTAAGAGGCAGCATCTGTCACACAGATGCTGATGTTCAGGTGCTGATACACAGAGACCAGTACCCCAATTATAGGACAACGATGACTCCACTTGTGGGAGGGAAGGGTGCTGCTATATGGGTGGTATGGGTATGGATAGAATGTTTCGCCACCTAAGACAATGAATTCAGGAAGAGAATATTCAAATGACTGTGTTTTAATTCTTCATTTGTATCATCTCTTGATCCAATGTAGACACTTTTTCATGGGTGAGGCTCTCAAGCAAAAAAAAAAGTGAAGGTTATATTCCCACTTTTCAAACACTAGGCATATAAAAACTCACATGTATAAGACCATTATGTTTTAATGCTGAAATATTCTTTATTCTACAAAAGATTTACCATAGCATTTCTTTAATCTAAATAGTAATCTCCGTTGTTTTGTTTTATTTTTTTTTTGAGACAGAGTCTCGCTCTGTCGCCCAGGCTAGAGTGCCGTGGCATCAGCCTAGCTCACAGCAACCTCAAACTCTTGGGTTCTAGCGATCCTCCTTCCTCAGCCTCCCAAGTAACTGGGACTACAGGCACATACCACCATGTTCAGCTAATTTTTTCTATTTTTAGTAGAGATGAGGTCTCATTCTTTTTTTTTTTTTTTTTTTTGAGACAGAGTCTCACTGCGTTGCCCAGGCTAGAGTGAGTGTCGTGGCATCAGCCTAGCTCACAGCAACCTCAGACTCCTGGGCTCAAGCGATCCTCCTGCCTCAGCCTCCCAAGTAGCTGGGACTACAGGCATGCGTTCCCATGCCTGGCTAATTTTTTCTATATATTTTTAGTTATCCGATTAATTTCTTTCTATTTTTAGTAGAGACGGGGGTCTCACTCTTGCTCAGGCTGGTTTTGAACTCCTGAGCTCAAACAATCCGCCCGCCTCGGCCTCCCAGAGTGCTAGGATTACAGGCTTGAGCCACCGCGCCTGGCCGGGGTCTCATTCTTGCTCAGCGCTCAGGGTGATCTCGAACTCCTGAGCTCAAGCCATCCTCCTGCCTTGGCCTCCCAGAGTGCTAGGATTACAAGCATGAGCCACTGCGCCTGGCTGTAATCTGTTTTCCATACGGCTAAATACAAGTCAATTCGTATGTAACATTTCAAGACATATCTCTTACATAAAGAAAGACAAATCAATAAGCACCAACAAATTGTCCAATGTATTTAATCTTGAAAGTTTAGCTTGCTGTAGATTATGCATAAGAGTCAAAAGGTTGGGCACAAATCCATCTCATTACAAATAAGTCATATTTACTTTACCATTTTAACAATTCTCAGATGTTCTCTATGTGTTTATTTATTTATACCTATAATATCAAAATGGAAAGGTTGTAGGCTCTATAGATGGGTCTTTAGAAGTCAACATCCAAGATCATAAATTCACATACCATAGTAAGGACCCTTGTATGGAGAATAATAACCATTATCTCTCTTAGGTGAGTAGAGTCCTTTAGAATAAAAAAGCAGTTTTCCATTTATTATTTTATATGAGCCTCATTGCAATTCCTTGAAGCAGGTATTATTATAGCCTTTGCAAGGATGATAAAATTGAGACTGTGATATTCAATGACTTGCCCAAGGTTATACAGGGGAGTCATATCTGGGGGGCCAGAATTCATATCCTATTCTTGTGACTATTTTGCTTTACAGCACAATGCAGTTGCTTCAGAGCAAAGCACCTTATCTGTCCTTGAATGAGCTGTCTGAGACATCTTAGAAATGACAGTAACAAATTCCTCTTAAAGCAGTTTCCTGTTTTCCAAGCATGATGCTGCATAATTGGCCCTGGATTGAACTTCTTGAAAACTGTTCAGAAATCAAAGCCCAAAATGTATTTAGGTGGTTTCTCAGTTACTCGGCACCAAACTTTTCTTAGATCTGATCCTGCTGTCAGATAACTGACAGAAAAGCCCTAATTCCTATCTACTAAATTAACTACTGCTATTTGTCTGTGTTAAACAGATTTAGCAAAACATGTTCATTCTACAACCATCTAAAGTGTATACTGAAGCACAGCAGAACTTTTGGTTGTTAATTGTACATGAAAAGAGAAGAACTTTTTAAAAAATTGTATACTTTATTATGTTACTTTAGAAGTTGTCATCATGAATATATATTTTGTGAGCCTAAAAAATGCAGCATCAGTTTTTTTATAGTAGCATGTTTGCTCTATTGAGCAAATCCCAGTCTAGAAGTCTGTTGGAGACTAAGGATAATCACATAGTATAACGAGATTGTTTTTTCAACTATCGTTGGTTGGGGAAAGAACAAAATATATACAACCTTGTCAGAGATAAAACACTTGTTTTCTGGATTCATCAAAAATATTATGGAAAGTCAGAATGTGCTTATAATTTCATGAAGAAAAATATTAGAAAGTCAAAAAATAGATGATTAGATTGCTTAATAGATAACTAGGAAAAAATGAATTTTCTTTAGTCAACCAGTTCCATCACATCACTCTTTTCCCCAACCAGCAAGTGTTAATTATGTATTAAAACACAGTTTGTATCTGAGAATGAATATTATTATACTTAAAAATTTCTCTTCACAGTTTTACATACACATTTATAAAACAAAAAATAATAAAGGGAAGCATTCAGTCATTTCACATTAGAGAAATTTGAGGAGGCACAACATTCAGTAGTCATTATCCATCTTTAAAATCCATAAGAACTCAGTTGTGTTAATGTTGGTGATGTCCAGATAGTCCTTTAGTGCTGTGTCCAACCTTCGCTAATTTGAATCTGTGAAAAGATAAACATTTACCTGAATAATTTTGTTGCAGTAGTTGCAGCTATAAGTAACATCATTATCTATATGGTTATCGCTGAGGCCATTTTCTTTAGTCAAAGTGTATATGTACGAGACATTTGATTTATTATTTCATTTTAAATTTATTTACAGGACCAATCTTACAACAAAAATTTCATACTTTGAGAATTTCTCTTGAAATGACTGCTTGTTTTGCTTAATTTACAGTGTTGCAATATGCAGCCAGTTTTTCAAATAAATGTCATGTTAACAGGAAAATTATATGTAGCCTAATTCATTTTACAGTAGGAAAATCCAAGCTTTTCACATGTTATATCAGACACTTCGACTATGTCACATACTCAATAAAACACGACATCTGTGCATGCTTAAAGCATAAGTAGTCATGAAAATTTCTTCAGAGATGTTTGGCCCATCTTCATAGCCTTAGGGAGGGTGTCTCTCAAGAGAAACCAACAAGTTTTGGCATTTTATCCTGACTTAGAATGAGATTTGTGTGGGTTGGATTCCAAATGTTGTTGAAGTTGCCTAGCTACTATACTTCAGTAGAGGAGAAACTGAGAATTTTTACAGCATTTGGCCATGTGGCAAATTACCAGGGCCTCTCTTGACAGCTGGGCAGGAGGGAGTTTTCCATTTACACCTACCATATCCCCTTTGAGTAAGATCAACCCCGGGACAAATGCTAAAGTGAGTAGTTCTTCTCCTCCAATACTCCCGATTCACATCCGTATTCAGTAGGTTTCAGATTAATATAAAGACCAGGAGTAAATTAAAAAGTCAGGACTATGATCCAAGGGTATGCAAAACCTGACTGAGGGAATGGTGATGGGTAGGCAAACTCCCTCAAAGAGGAGGTCATTCAATCTAGAGCACAAAGAGTGTGATGGCAAGGAAAAAAGGTAGAGCCTTGTAGGCAGGAGCAATTGCCTGTTTGATGATTCAAAAAAAAGAGCATAGTGTGTTCAAGGGTCTCAAGAAAGCTTAATAGGGCTAAAAAGAAGACAATCATACAAAGAAGTAAGTTGGGGACAACTCAAGCAAAGTCTTAAGACATATTACAAATTTTGGACTTTATCCTAAAGACAATGGGCAGTTACCAAAGAGATTTAGTAAGGGGCTTCATAACCACAATCATCATTTTAAAGAGATTCTATGAAATTTTAAGAAGAGAATGAATCAGTGGTAACATGAGAGAGGCAATGTTCATGTGGAAGGCCAGTTAGAAGGATATTATATTTTAGTTATATTTTTACAGCCAGAAGATGATGGAGACGTACTCGGGTGGTGCCACTAGAGGTGGAGAGAAAGGGATAGATTCAAGAGGCATATTAGAGGTAGAACTGGCAGGACTGGGTGAAATTTATTATCTGACAATTCTGCAGGCTGGGAGTTTCAAGATAAGGCCCTGGCATTCAGTGTCTGGTGTCTGGTGAGAACATTCTTGCTGCATACTCACATGGCAGAAGGGACGAACACTGTCTTTACATGGTGGAAGGGCAGAAGGGCGGAAAAGGCCAGACAGCTTTCTAAAACCTTTTTTATAAAGAAATTAATCCCATTCGTGAGAGTTCCACCCTTACTACTTGATCACCTCCTAAATGTCCCACCGCTTAATGCTATCACGTTGGTGATTAAGCTTCAACATTTGATTTGGGGGGATACTTTCAGACCATAGCAGAGGGCAAGTACACACTGACTAGCGTAATAGAGAACTACTTCAGATCCATACTTAGGGCTCAGTTGAGAGAGCTGAAGACAAATTCATAGTGGTATCAATGTGCCTAATGATGGGACTTTCCCTGGCAGTACTCAACAACCTGGTGCCATCACAGAGGAGGTGGATAGCTGCATTCTTGCCTATTGGTTGGCTATTTGCCCTGGAGGAGCAAAGAAAGGATAACTGAGCAAGGGAGTTTTGGATACTAGCCAAAATTACTGGTGGTGCTAAAGGGCTGGAATCCTAAGTGTGACAAAGCATCATTGGATTTTTTATCATCTTTACGGCCAATCCACTCTGTGTTCCATGTTGAGGAGACTTCATCTCCAGAGAGATACCAGTTAGCACTTACTGCCTTGCTCCCAATATGTTATCTGGCTCCTCTTTCTTTTTTTGTTAAGACTTCCTTTCCAAACTGCTGGCATAGGCTCCAATAATGGACTTTGGAGAGAGAAAGGGGACCATAACTTTAAATATTTCCTTGTCTTTCTTCTTCATTATCTATTATCCTTGAGCCTCTCATGTGGTTCAGTTCTTCTTTCTGTTAAGATAAATTGTTTCCTGTAAGGTTGTTCCACATACAGAGAGATTCCTTTTGAGGATACCTACCATTGTAGACCTAAGGATGCATTAGGTCTCCATAATAAAAATTCTATAAGCAAAATTTGTGATTCTCTATACTTCTTCCTATGTAACTACCAAACACAAGAATATGAGTTCTTTCCTCATATGCCCAGCTCTTCCCAGCAAAATCTAAAGAGTACCCCTATAAGCAGACACGAATCCCAAGCCAGTGTGATGGTGGAAACCATTACTATGTATTAATATTTCTCCCTATAGCTTGAGCCTATAGCTTGAGTCCTTTCTTCTGTTATCATGACTCATGTTCTCTGTCCTTAGTGAGATCTGGTTTGCCCTGTTTCTCCCTGATTTATGGCTCCAAACTGATTAGCTCATCCAAATCTGTGATGGTGTTATATTTGTGTTCAGTGCTATTGCTCAGTTGCTTTTTCTGCCTCAGTTATGGGTAAAATAATGGAATTTAAGTCAGAAAAAATTCTTCCCCTTATTTCTCCCTCTAAAACAATGTCCTAAAATTTCTCTTTTTAGATCATCCATAAAGAGTATAGAGGAGAGAGTGGAAGGTTGTGTGGGTGGGAGAGTGAGTGAATCACTTTTGGTGTTGTATAAGTTTTAGCTTATGGTGATTCCACCAACAATTGCTAAAATTGCCTTAAATCTGTCGCTCCCATGACTTAAACAAGAAAATGTATGATATTTCAATGTGATTTCTATGTAGAGAGATTTACCTACCTTTCTAATGAGTACAATTTGTTCTAATAGAAAATGCATGATTTCTCATTACTGAGCCAATAAGGAGATAATTGCTCTATTGCTTAGACAAGAGGAAGAGTCCTGACCAATAATGGTAGGCAGGGAAAACAGGAAGAAATATCCATTATTTTTTCCTCTCTTACTCTCAGACAAGTTTTTGTTAAGTCTCTTCAAAATTCCTATCTGGGTTTTGTAATCTATGTTTAGTAATTTCAATTACCCATAAAACAAAGCTTATGAAAAACGTACAGCATAAAATTCCTTTGTAATAGAATTCCAGCTAAGAAATGTGGAAAGAATGGTAAAATTAGAAAAATTACAATTTTATAATTCCTAATCAGAACAGAGGACTTTAAGGCTCATGCTTGATTTGCCCCAGCTCCTCAGAGCCTTTGGTTCCTGCAGTCTTAGGGCCAGTAAGAACCTGGGCTCTGGAGTGGACTAATGTGATTTGATTCTGGTGTCACCACTTTCTAGCTGTGTGACTACAGGCAAGTTACATAACCTCTTCGAGTTTCAGTTTTCTCCTCTGTAATATGGTGCTACAAATGGTATCTGTCTCTAAGGATTAAATGATACAAAGCAAAAAGCACTTAACCTTAATTTAAAAAATTTACTAAGCATCTACTCTGTAATAGGTACTAATTTAAAAGAAATGTGTACAGGACACCCAGCCTCTGGCTTCATGGAACTAATGTTCTTATGGTGTAACATACCAAAAACAGTACAGAGGCAAATAAGGAAATGATTACAAGTCATAAAAATGCCAGAAGAAAATTAACTGTTCCATACTGGGTAAAGTGATCAGAAAAAGCATCTCTGATAAAGTGACATTTAAACAATGGAACAGAACTGAGAATCCAGATATAGAACCACCCTCATAATGCTTTGTAATTTTTGACAAAGCAGACAGCAATATACACTAGGGAAAAGAATCACCGTTCATTAAATGGGGCTGGGAAAATTGGATAGCCACATGTAGAGGATTGAAACAGGGTCCTTACCTCTCACCATACACAAAAATTCATTCAAGATGGGTAACAAACTTAAACCCAAGGCATGAAACTGTAAGAATTCTGTAAGAAAATGTTAGAAAAACTCTTCTTGATAGGAGCCTAGTCAAAGAATTTATGAGGACAACGATGACAATCACAGCAACTAAGTACTTTTTAAATTGAACTTATCTGGATCTGGTTATACATAAGTAAAACAACCACCTGCCGTAGCCTGTTCAGGACTGAGGGAGTTTTCAGAATATGGGATTTCATCTTTAAAACTGGCACATTCTTATGGAAACATGAATGAGTTATTTACCCGAGAAGTGCGTCTAGTTTAATTACGGTCTTTGAATAGAGGCAAGTGTTATCTTGACATATACGTATTGTTTAAAATTTTAAGTCCCCCTAAAAATAATTTAAAAATTGAGTCTGTTGATTTTGAGATTTTAAAAATTACGTAAAAATCTCTAATTTTTTTTTCTGTTCTTTTAAAAGTATGTTTCAAGCAGGACTGTTTACATGACTGGTATCCCAGAATAATACATACAGTAGACATTTTATACATATTGATTTAACAGTGTGGTAACCTGTCAAGAAAATAATAGGAAAGAACAATAATCGTAATATAAGGACTGCCTTTCCTTCTTTGCAGGCCCCTGATTCTCAAATTTACATGAACATGAAAATTATCTATAATATATGCTTTATAAAATTATGTTGGGGAGAAAAAGGTATGAGAAATTTTTAGTGCCAAGAGTAACTGACACAAAAGTTATGTGAGCCAAATGCAAAAGCTTAGTAACTAAAGTATTTTCTTAACCAGAGTAGAGTTTGTGTTGCTATAACAAAGCCTTATTTTAAGCCATTGTTTCCCTTTTTTTCTCTTTAATGAAATAGTTGTTTATCAATATATTAATATTTTTCAATAATTAACTGGAGCATTAGACATGTAAGTTTTAGTGAAACGAAGATTAAAGAAAACATTTGCTTTCTGTTCCGTTTCATTAAATTTTTTAAAAAATAAATTAAACTAATCAAACCAGTTAGTCTACATTCTTGGTAAAGCATTACCTGTTTCTGGATACAAGGAAGTAAAAATACATAATATATATAAAGAAGTGTTGGATCAAGGCCATGTACTTTACTACTTATGTTGTCATTTGAGACCAAAGATTAGAAGACTCCTTCTTTCATTCTACAAATTCTTTTTTCAGCCATGTGATTGATTCAATGAAGGAGACGCTAGTAACATCTGCAAATACAGATAAATTTTAGTGTACACTGGGGAGAGGAGCAATACATAAACTTTAGGGGGTTTCCCTTCACATCATTTAAGAGTGGGGATTGATTAAGGCTGGTGCACAAGAGAAGTAAATGTGGAACCCTCAGGAAACTGGCATGATGCTCTGTGCCAGTAGAAAGGGAGGCTCTGGTACTGACTGGACTTGTTTGAAGAGTGGTTGGAATAACAAGACAACTTTCTCACCATGTCAATTACATCCTAAGTTTTAAAAAATTGAACAAGTTTAATAATAGCTGATAGCCTTTGATTATTGGAAATATTTGTATCAATTATATGTGCTCATATTAAAACAGAACAGTATTTGCTAGTAGTTCATGCTTACCTCCCAACATCCATGCAAACACACATTTTTTTTTTTTTGTCTGCTTTTTAAAAGAACTCTTATTTGAAAGAGATTTCTGCCCTCAGGTATTTTGTAACTGGGAATTATAGTTAAATCAATAGAAATTTTCACAGCAATTTGTACTGAGTTTCGAGAGGTTTCAGTGTGTTGTGTCTGTCAATGTACTATTAGAATAAGGCAATTCTGAAAATGATAAAACAATATGTATTAGTTTCCTATTGCTGCTGTAACACATTATAACAAATCCAGTGACATAAAACAACATAAGTTTATTTTCTTCTAGTTCCAAAGTTCAGAAATCCAAAATGGGTTTCTCTGGGCTAAAAGCAAGGTTTTAGCTGGGTCACACTGCTTCCAGAAGCTCCAGGAAATTAATAAAATAATATCATTTACCATAGAGTTTAAAAAACCAACATATTTGGAAATAAATCTAAAAAATATGTGTAAGACCTCTATACTGCCAAAAAATTAAAAGTCTAAGTAAATATCAAGGTGACAATTCTTCTCAAATTGACCAATAAATAGATTCAACATAACCCAGTCAAAATCCCAGCAAGCTTTTCTTTTTTGTTCTGCAAAAATGATAATCTAATTTTAAATGTATATGAAAATTCAAAGGACTTCAAATTGTTAAAACAAACTTGAAAAAGAAGAATAAAGTTGGAAGAATACACTAGTTGATTTTAAGACGTAAGAAGCTACTGTAATCAAGACAGTGTCGTATTGACTTAAGGATTAACAAAGAGATAATAAAACATAGAAAATGCAGAGATAGATCAACACATGCATTCTATTTTCAACAAAAGTTCTGAGGCAAATAAGGGAAAGGAATTCTTAAGAAAATAAGTAGTGCTGGGAAAATTTGATATCCTTTTGGGGTAAAATGAATCTTGACTCCTACCTCACATCATTATTTTGAGATGGATAGTGGTTCTAAATGCAAAAGCTAACACTATGAAACTCGAGAAGAAGACGTAAGAAAATATCTTTCCTACCTTGCAGTAGGCAAAGATTCCCTAAAACACTAATCATTAAAAAAATCACATTTTATCAAAATTTCAAATTTCTACTCCTAGACACCACTAAAAAAATTTAAGAAAAGCTAGATATTGGGAGAAAATAGTTCCATAATATGCACCTGACAAAAACTTGTATCCAGAATATATAAAGAACTCTTAGAAATCAGTAATAAAAAAGACAGTCTAATTTTAAAACACGGGCAAAAAGTTTAAAAAGACATTCCATGAAAGACAAAAATACTGCCCAATAAGTACATAAAAAGATGTTTAACATTATTAACCATCACGAGTTGTAAATTAAAACCAAAAGAGATTATTCATATGCATTAAAATTACTAAATTAAAATTATTGACAACCCCAAATACCAGCAAGGATGAGCAGCAAATTGGAACTCACAGACATTGCTGATGGGGGTCTAAAACAGAACAAATCACGTTGATAATGTTTAGGCTGTTTCTTATAAAGTTAACTGTACACCTACTCATGACCTAGCAATTATGCATTTAAGTATTTACCCAAGAGAAATGAAAACATATGTTCATGAAACTTGTAAAAATTATCAGAAGGTTTTTCATAATAGTCACAGCTGACAACAACTCAGATATCTAAGCAGGTGAATGGATAAACAAACTGTGATACTATTTAACAAAGTAAACTACTGATACACTTAACTAAATGGATAAATCCCCAAAACATAATGCTGATTAAAAGAAGCAAGACAGAGTGGTGACTTTTATGTAAAGTTCTAGAATAGACAAAGCAAATCCATCGTTTTAGAAATCAAAACGGGATTTTCTCCAGGTTGGAGATATTCATTGAAAAGGGACATGAGGAAACTTTCCAGGTTAATGAAACTATAACTTCACAAGGGTGATGGATTACATATTTGCCAAAACTCATTGAACTGTACTTCTAAAATGTGTATATTTTAGTGTATATCAATTTTACCTCAATAAGTAAATAAAAATTATAACACAACTTAAATACACAGCATTGTTCTAATTTTATTTTAAGATGATTACTTAAATAGGGCAATTACATAGACAAATGTTAGGTCTATGATATGAGTATCTATAATTTTTGATATTCTATTTTATTATTTTATTTCTATATATTATTTAATTATGTTCAATCATATTGTTTACTTATTTATATAATTTTATTTTACATTTACTTTAAATTTATTTTATTATGTAACATAATACATATTATATATACATACTCTATATATGATATAACATATTTAGTATATTAATATATTAAACATATCACATTTATTATATGTTTATATTTTATTATATTAATTTATTATATTATATTAATACAAATAATATTTCATTGGAATCAAAACACAATTTATTAGTATAAAAGTTGTTTAATAATTAAGACCAAATAGTGCAGAATGTCATGAAGAAATCAAGCATTGATCTTGGGAAGTGTAACAGAACTCTTTAAATGTTGGGAATTTCTAGAGTCCTCTCCCCGGTTCCCTTTTTTTCCCCAACTCTGCATACTTAGTCACATTCAATAACCCCACCCCCCAAACCATCCCAAGATACAACTCTCACTGTCTTTTTTTTATGGTGCTAGTCTCTCTCCTGAGTTACATTCCCACATACTTATCTGCCTTCTGGGTATCACCAACTGAATGACAGGTACCTCAAATCCAACAGTTTCTCAGTGGAAATAACTAATAAACTGCTTCCTGAAATCTTTATGCATTTTTAGGATGCAAACTTGCTCATCACTTATGCCAGGGACCTAATGATTCTCCTTGCTTCCCTCCCCCTTTACCACCAGTGTACCCTTAAAGGATGCAAAGTTCTGGCAGTTCCCTCTTCTAAATGGATCTGTCACATGTGGCCCCGTCTTCCTACGCAGCCCCAGATGGTCCTCTTATTAGCTCAAGCCCCACCAATGTCAGTAACCTGCTGCCTTGTATCTCTGCTTCCACCTCAATCTTTATAGTACTTGCATTTAGACCAACTATCAAAGTGCCCTTATCAAATCCAACTTGGCTTCCAAAAAGGATAAAGAGTAGGAAAATAGTGTGGGTTCTAGAGTCAGAGGGGTACTATGTTCAGATGACACTCTTCACTTACTGTATGTAACCTTGGATAAGTTATTAATTTCCACTTTCTCATCTACATGATGAGGCTATACTAACATTTATCATCAAAGTGCTGTTAAGGAGACTTAGATGGTCATTGGAAAGTGGTCTATGTAGTCCCTGACTTATTTGAAGAGACCAATAAATTATCTTAATTTATTTTATATAAATATATACTTATTTATTATATATTATGTCACCATACATTTATATATATAAATTATATTTAATACTTAAAACATATTTCTCCTCAAGATGACATACCAAACTGATGCTGATAGCTCTTGCCACTGACTAAACTTATTTGGCTTGTATGTTAATACCTTCAGGACTCAATTACCATTTTATATCAAGAGAAATTTTGAGTTTTCATTTCATAAAGGACACTGGATAGGTACACCTTGCTTTATCTTTTCCTGTGATAGGATCTTTTATTTTCCACCTGCCATTCTTATTTTTAGCTTGATTCTGTGGAATTCTTTGGCATATTTGGAATCTTGGGATAATTTAGTGAGATTTGCCATTTTCTGTTCACTAAGTCATTTCTGTCCATTCTATACAATATAAGAAGCAAGTCTGAAGTTAAAAAGAATCAATGGGCTGGAGAATACATTGCAGTGTATATACTACAGAACCACATCCAATTAAACTACCTTTTCTTCCGGTAACAGATGGCACAACCTAATTTCTGAGTGGTCTTTATTGAAATGTATTTAACAAATTCTGGCTTGGAATTTCTTTTCCTTCCTTCCTTCCTTTTCTTTAGTCATATGAGAAGTATTCAAGCTGTAAAGGTGACTGCTTTCCATTGATTTTATAGTACCTATAGAATGAGGCTGTTTCCTTCTTCGTAAAATGGGGATGAAATTGTACTCACCTAGTAGGGCAATTGCAAGAAATTAAATTAATTAATGTAAAACACATAGTTTCTGGCACATAACTAAGGACTCAATAAACATTTATCCATATTATTTTATTATTGGCACTGTAATTACTATTATTTAATACATACTCAGCACTCAAACTCTATGACAATGTAGATGTGACATCAAAATGAACATATGAGCACATATTTATATCTGTATTTGTACATATATAACACATGTGTAAAATATATTAAGAATTTTAATTTCTTTAATGTAGCATTAATTTTTTGAATATAGCGGTTTCTTATTATAATTTTAACAAATGATTGAAGGAGCGGCTATAATGCTTCACCTATTTAGTTTTGTTCCATTCAACTAATATTTATTAGATTGACTATTATGTGAAAGACACTTTTTTGTGTTGTTTTGGGTGTAAAGTGGTAAACAGTACTATACACATTCCTGTTCTTGTGGGGCTTAGTCTAGCAGTGAATATAGATATTAAACAAGAGATTACAAGTTTGATTAATGTTATATTTGGGGAAATGAACAGTACTACAGGAAAGTACAACTGTCACCGTTGATTTATTAGTTTCTAGGTAATACATAGAATGAGTTACTTAATAATTCATTTTAATAATAGTTTCTCAGACTAAATAGTCTACCAAGTAAACTTGTGTACTTCTTTCCTTACTTATTTTAAAAATGGAAACTTTTGATCATTAGACTTACTGGTAATCAGAAATATAATAGCTTGGAATAAAAGAACAAAGGTTTTGAACCAAGTTATTTACAAAATCAGAATGTACAGAATTCATGAAAGAAATCTAGGCACAAATTAGTTATCACTAAAAATGCTCTAGAATTATCATGCATTCAGTCAATAAATAAATGAATTTAACAAGCAGAATAGAAGTTTAATTCTGAGCACAAAATACTGAAATATGTTTAATTTTGGATTTACCCAGATTAACTTTATAACCTTTGGAAAGTCATATTTTATCTCTTTTACTAGAATTTTTCTCTTTTCAAGCAGAAAGTAATTAAGGGAAGTAAAATTGTGCACTTTAGAATTTACGAACTACATCAACTATTCTGAATAAAAGAGGGTAATAAATGTGAAAAGTTATGTTGCAAAATTTTATAAATTCCAGCTTTATTTGACCAATTAAATAGATGTGCTTCCAAATATTGCTGAAATAAACAAGCTTTAGATATCATAATGTATATTGCATTCTTCAAAGGAACTGTAATCCTCTTACGGCAGAGACTCTTACCGATGAATTTATCTTAAAGACCATTGGAAGAAATGAAATGTTTTTGTTTATAATTGATTAACTAATGAAGAATTTTTTCCCACTATATTTATTTAAATATCCATACATATATTCATCTATCTAATCAGGCAGCCAGCTGTATTTTGAATTTGTACAAAGCTGACATTCATTCTTCCAAAAGGACTTTTTTGAACATCTGCTGTTTAATGCTAGGCTAGATATAGCAAGAGAGACAAAGATTAACAAGATTGGTCCCTGGCTTTAAGTGAGTCACAATTATAACATCTTCATTCTAAAGGAAATTCTCTAAATATTGTAAATTGCATTAGTCATTTGTTTGCTCAAAGGCACTAAAGTTTTATGGCTGAAACTTCTTAGTTCATGTAATTTGGAAGTACTGTAGAATATAGAATGGGCCAGATACTTCTTCAAATAATTTTAAATCTTTACATTGACATTCTTTTATAGTTGACATTTCAGAATTTGAATTTTAGTACTGTCATCCATCTGAAATTTCAGAATCAAAATTTTTGTCATGATTTCTTTCTCACTTTCACTCATTTTGCTATATCTTCAAGTATATAAATATAATTATAGTTTTCTACTATTAAATCATAAACTAACGACTTCTATATACTACATATTTATACTGTATATGTGTATGTGTATGTTATTTGCATATATATATCATATACACACGTAAAGTAGTATATACTTTAACATCAAACATGAGGTTACGTCTGTATTCAGGGCATAATGAGACATGAAAAAATGAGTAAGAGTTAGCAAGAGAAAGAGAAAGAGAGAGAATTAGATTTTCAGAGGATCTACAATAGCTAGCAAATAGTACTACTTAGAAAGCAAATTTACTTTACTACAAAGCAGCTTTATGTTTTCACTAACTGATTCCAGCTCACACAAAATTTCTCTTTCTTAGCAAGTAAGGACAGCATAATGTTGTGACCAGCCATTGAGATCCTAAAGACATTCAAGCAATAATAGGAAGATATAAGTGGCAACTCAAAAGGAAGAAAACAAAAGGGAAATATTAAAATTTAGACATCAAAATTCTGAAAGCAGAGACATTTGGGATCAGTGAAAAATTCCAAACACTTTGTAAGTCCCCAAGACTTTCTTATTTTATAATGCAATACAATAATTCATATTCATAATACTTCAACAATCAAAAAAGATTTTCTATTTGATATATTCTTTTGAAGGAATGCAATTATAATAATTCAGTTTATAAAATTTTCCTTCAAAATAGTTAACATTGTTTAAGAATTTTGTCACTGAATAGGGAAAGTTCCATCAATCTAGACACTCTTCTGTGAAATGCTTTATTCCCTAATAACTTCAGGTATGTAAGTTAGTCACTCACTTTTCCTGGTGTCTAATCCTATGATTTATTGTTTTCTGTATCTTCTCCATTTATTTGCTTCCTCTGGATAATAGGATGTCCTTAAACAAATGCAATGTTGTAAGTATCAATATATGGAAAGGTTTGCCTCCACTGTGTAGCGGGGTATCACATTAAGTTTGCCAGACATTATCATGTTTGATGACAACGTTTTTAGAAATTCTTCCCATAAACATATTTTCAAAATTACTCCATGGTTAAGAATATGAATGAGTCATATGATCATCTCATTTCAGTGTGAGATTCCATTTACTCACTCGAGACTTTTTTATGAATGCATCCAATTCCTCTGATTTCCCTGAATGACCTTTTTAAATATTTCTTGGATGTCGATATCATCAGTCTCTTTGGAATCTAAAACTTAAAAGCATGAGACTTTATAAGAGTTAAAAAAAAATCTACTGTCATACTTTTCTTCCATTTTAATTCTTTAAGCAACCACCAAGTGTGATCACTATGTGGTTGTCAATCTACATTTGGTAGCTTTTTGCTTTCGGCTTTTCATTTTCTTTGTTTCTTCCCGGTTTGCTTTTGCTTTCTTCCTTGTCATTCACATGCATTTCTCCTTCTATTAACCCCATTTTTTCTCTCCTACAGAATGCAGACTTGGAGGGGTATTCATCAGGATTTCCCAACCTCCCTAAGCCAAGAGATATTCTAAAGCCCCAAGGGCTGAAGTCTAAACTAGCATAAATGAGTTGTAGAAATGTAGGAAGATTCTAGATTTTATACTGTACACTAGAGAAAGGATTGGTAATAAAATTATTATTTTTTATTTTTTTCTTCATGGATTAAATTATGTGCTTATCTTTCTGAGTTATTCCCACTTTCTCCTACTGCAGATGGCTTCCCCTGTCACGGTGTCTGTGACAGCTCCAGTTTACATCACCTTTCTTGTTTGTAATCCCAGAGGAAAAAAGATACAGAAACTCCCCCGTCACCCATGTACTAAACCTTCAAGAAAAGCTATTGGTCTTGTGCTTGAGTCACATGCTCATTCTTGAACCAATCACAGTGATGGGGGAAAGAAGTTTGTCTGGTTGGCCACATAGAGCATGTCCCTGTTCATGAAGGAGAGAGGCAGGGCAATGGGCTTGCCAGCCACATCAACAACACGTGGAAGAACATATGTTGAACAGAAAACCAATGCCCATTACAGGGAGTATCCCAGGGCACTATTTTAGTGTAGACCTGACTTTATTTGTAATATTAAAAACAGAAGTTCTGCTTAAAAAAAAATGTGCTTACTTATGTTGAATGCCGATCATTTAGACATGGAGTTTTGTACTAAGTGTCTTTTCTTTTCTAAGTGGAACATGTTAAACTGTCACCCTAAATGTAGTTTGACTTGTTCAAAAATGTAAGTCTATTGATAGTGCCTAACGATGCCAAGTAACAACGCATAAACAAGGAACATGAAAATCAAGATTGCATAAGAGCAGAATCATGTTAACAGGAGTGAAATATCTTTTAAATACATTAGAAAAGCTCCAGTAGGTACCAGTAATGAGTTTTAAAGCACCGAGGTCAGAAACAATAAACAAACTGCTGGTTTATCACAAGAGATCCATTAATCATTTATGCTGCCTGCAAAACCACTCTGTTAAAATGGACCAAACGTGGTAGAGGAGATGCTGGTCGGTGAAATTTTCAGACATAAAGTCTACACAGATGTTACCCACTGTGACAGCTTCTACAAGAAACTGAAGGCTGTTGATACTATAATGAAGAAAATATTAGGAAAAAGACTTTGAATATTCTAGCCAGACAAATGTTTCTCCATGTAAGGTACCAAGCAAAACTAGTCAGAAGCTTGGCATTAATACTTCACTAGAAGCTCTCTTCTCTGCCCCTTAAATCTGATTTGCTGGTTTTACTGACGTCCTTCATCATTCGGTAAATCACAATGACCTATTGCACTGGCCACTGAATTCTTGCTGAAGCAGGCATGTGTGTTATGCCTGTATGCTTCAGCTAGCACCTGTTGGTAGATGTGCTTGTGAGTCAAATGTGTTTGTTCTCAAATCTATTAATGCCAGGTCACTGATTACTATAATAAAATAATTAAATATTAATAAACTGAGTTATTACTTATAAAATAGTTGTTTCTGTGAAAATTAAGTTGAATCCATTGTAAAATCTTGACTAATATAATTTTCAATAAAATACTGTATAATTAGGCTAGTATACCACTTATTTAAAGTGGCCATGCTGGCTGTCTTCTTTACTGCCTAGGAGTCATTCCTCTTCATTTTTTACCTTGTATATCTTCTGATCCCTCCCTCAAATTCATTCTTCTTTCTCCCTTTCCTACCTTCTTTCATTCAGGAGGCCAAACCCTAAGGGCTTACTCATCAACAGACTCCTTTGCTCTCTGGCTTCCACTTGTGTTGGCCAATGGGAGACATTGGCAAGAGATCAAAGGGAGAAAAGTTTGAGTAGTTATTGCCCTGGTTCCCTCCCTGTGGGGTCACATTGGGCGGCCAGCTGCACCATGGACCAAAGTTCTTATTTTCTGACAGGTAGCCTTCTCTCTCTGGCTTCTGGTAACCACACCCACTCTTTCTCTTTCAGGCCTGTAGGTGTTAATGGTGCTCAGTTTTTATCAGCTCTAGCACACTGTATTGTCTCTGTGTTTTCCCATACTTGCCCATGGTTCTGTTTGTAATCCCTTTTTAAAACTCACTTTGACTTACCGATTTTGAGTCTACTCAGGGTGAGTCCTCCTCTCATCCTGACATGGTGAAGGTGTAAAAAGTGTGGGTGCTGTTATGAGACAGTCCTTGATGCAAATCTTGACTCTATCATTTCCTATGCTAAGTGGAGAACATGGAGCATCTAAGGTAACTTTTCAAACTTCAATTTCTTATTCATGAAAAAGGGACTAATAATAAATTTGACTCCACAAGCATACAATCTGTTCCTACTGACATAGGGAGAATTATGTATAATTTTTTTGCTTAGTTCAGTGTCTGTAACATACTAAGTTCTTATTAAATTTTGGTAAATGAATAAATTAATTTATGAATGAAAGATAATATTTTCTCATACAGATGTACTTCCTGGTAAATTTGGCAGTCATTAAAGTCCTCTATGGAATTTAGGAAGAATATTCCTTAGGTCAGAACCATATTACCACCATATGAAGAACTTTCATTAATATCACTTCTCATTAGCTTAGCTCACAATCTAAAATAAATCATGCAAAATTTAAATGAGCTAAAATAAAATGGCACACAATGAATCATGCAGATATACATTACTTTGGCTTTAGAGCCATGTGGGCTAGGATTTTAAAAATATATATCTGACTTCCTAGTCAAAGAGATTTAGTATAAAACTTATTTACTAATTACCATGGTGTTCTCTGTACTGACCTTTCAGCAATTTTTTAAATTATTATTTTTATAAATTTATGGGGTACATGTGCTTATTTGTTACATGGGTATATTGCTTAGTGGTGAAGTCTGGGCTTTTTATGTAACCCTCACCCAATTAGTGTACAAAGTATCCTTTAGGTAATTTCTCATGCCACACCCTCCCCCCACCCTCCCAAATTCCCACCTTTCCAAGTCTCCAGTGTTTGTTATAGTATTTCCATCTCTATATTCATGTGTACTCATTATTTAGCTACCACTTACAAGTGAGAGCATGCAATATTTGATTTTCTGTTTTTGAGTTATTTCACTTAAGGTAATGGCTTCTAGTTCCATCCATGTTGCTGCAAAAGACATGATTTCATTCTTTTTGTGGCTCAGTAGCATTCCATGGTGTGTGTGTGTGTGTGTGTGTGTGTGTTTGTCAACCACATTTTCTGTATTCAGTCGTCACTTTATGGATCAACAATGTTCTGTGTGACACTCACACAACCTTATATAGCATTTACTATGTGTCAGCCTTGTTCTAATTACTTTTTTTTTTCATAGTGTAGAATCATCCTTTTATTTTGATTGAAAATGCACAGTAATTTTGGGGGATTATAATTGAGATTTAACAACATTACAATTCTAATGAGTAACTTAAAATCAGGGATCTCGAGATAAATGTAAATATTTCATGGATATTTTGGAACCCTGATATTAAGACTACATCTATTGTCAATGACTCAGATGTTTCTTTCTAATGAATTGATCGTTACATTTCCAAAGTTCTGAAATGGCCAACAGACCATAGAAAGACAATTCTTTAGGCTCCTGTTTGAAACCAACAGCTTCAGCAAACTGCTGGTCTTGATTCAGGGCCGATTCTAATTACTTTATATACATAAACTTATGACTCTCCGATGTAGTTACTCTTTTATTATTCCCATTTACAGAAAAGGAAACTGAAGCACACAGAAGTTAAGGAGTTTGATTAAGGTTCCATGGCCAACACAGAGTGAAATCAGAATCTGAATACTTAACTACTCACTTGCAGTTGACTGTAGCAGAGACAGTGTTACGTGTTCACTACATTTCCTCTTCCAGATCACACAGAAAGGCTACATTTCCTAGATTGTCCTGCATCTAGATAGGGGTCAATGACTGAATCCTGACCAGAGAAACGTAGGCAGCAAAAGCAATGTATCCCTCCTTCCAGGCTTGGCTTTTGATTTCATCCTGTGTAGCCCTCCAACCCTCTCTTCCTTTTCTGTGGCAACCTAGGAAGCCAGGAGTTCCACATGGATCACTGTGAGGGGGACAAGGGCTGCTCACCCTGTTTTCAGCTGTGATATAAATAAGAAATAAACTTTTATTGTGTCAAACCATTATGATTTGAGGGTGCATTTATAGATACGGCATGATATATCCTAAATAATAGCGAAATTGGTATTTTGAATGAGACTGTTTTGAAGTAAGCTGTAATATATGACACTGGCTTCATTATTAGGCAACATGGAAGTTACTATTGGAGGCTAGACTACATGAGAAACTAGCTATATATTTTATACTGTGAAAGAGCAGCTGGAAAAATTGTTTCTGCTAATAACTCAGGAGGCAGAATAGGGGTTTTTAACTTATAATTTTAGGGAAATAGATGAATAGTATAAATGGATTAGTATATATTGGCTATTATTGGTTACTTTTGGTAAGGTTATTACAAATATGTAATGTGTGTGTATGTGTGTTTCTCTATATCTATCTATCCAACTCTCTGTCTCTGTCTTTCTCTCTCTCTCTCTCTCTCTCAGAAGAGAAATGTCCAGTATACAAGCAGAATTGAAAGAAAATACAAAGAGTAAAAATTGGAGTCTGGCTATGTTAGAAGATGCCAGATAGTTAAAGGTGAGATGTTATAAGACATTGAAGAAAAGGCTTAATAAAACTTCTCCATTGAATAAAGTGATTTGGGACAAAGATCAGATGAAGAATGTAGACTTTCCTCCTACAGTTCCAGAGAGTCTCAAAGAAATAGCCACTGACTAGAGGGAAAACAAACCAGACCAGGGGGAAGGTGAGGCAGTCATTGAGCAAGGAAGCATAAAAAACATTGGGTTTGAGAACCCTTCCCGTCAAAGAATTTTGTATGTGGTTGCTGGCACATGGCACCAAAAGCTAGTAGATCAGAGGTAAACTAATTTTTGAAGGGACTGCACTGCTAAAGAAACCACAGCTCTGGATTAAAAAATCCTTTAATTTTATGAAACCTAAAACGATCCTTAGGTTCCAAGCCTTTGAAGAAAAAGAGCCAGGCTTCAAAGCTTATTACAGCCCCCAAAATAGGCATGGTCTCTGACATCCACATCAGATGTGGTCAAGGAGAATAACGGATGAGCAGGACCTTCCCTGCATAGAGAAACAGAGTGGTAGAGAACAATGGCCAAAGGCCTTCCTCCCAGGGAGCACACTGAGGGTGGTGGGTCAGCAGATAGAACAGCTCTCAAGCACTTATTCTGGCAGTCTGAACAGCCTTCTGTGCTCAAACTGGCTGATGGCACTGTCAAAATTGCCAGGTAGAATGTGTCACTTTAACAGCAACATCTTGCTTTAAATAATAAACACAGCCCTTTTTCATCTTAACAAATATCAGCTTGATAAAAAATAAACAGACAACAAGATCACCATGGACATTATAACAATTTGAAATACCTCATGGAAGTTGCTTCTTGGAAAATTATAATTGCTAGTTCCCCATTCGGGAAATTTCCAGTAATTCTCAAAACACTCAGGGAAACTGAAATTTCAATGAATATGAAAGTGATCATGGCACAGTTGGATTGATTTCTAGTCAGCAGATATATCCTCATGGTCTTACCCATGTTTGTTTTTTGTGAGACAATAAGCATAGCCTTGCTTAGTGGATTGAGGTATTCAGACCAGTGTGCCAAAGAGGCTCAGGGAAAAGAAAAACATGGCTTGCCTTTCTCTACTACAAATTTTACTTAAAGGCCAGGTGAATACATTATTTCGTATTAAAATAAACTGCCTGTAATATGGAATGGATTGCAACATTTAGATGAATTTTTGAGATAAGATCTGGAACCGCAAATTTATTTTTGCAGCATTGACATATGTCAGCTTCCTTGGGCTGAATCACTTGGCAGGAATCGGTTTGCATGCCTAAGTTAACTGAGAAACTGGGAGGTGAGAGGGAACAGAAGGAAAGAGGGGTGTAGGAGGCATTTTACAATTTAACAAGATGAGTATTGATGCTGCATGATTTTTATAACTTAGATCGTACTGATCTTAGGCCATTGCATATAAGAACAAGACTGAGGCCTGGGACTTCTAAGGTTGAGTGCTCCAAGTAATTGAGATGTGTGATGTCACTTAGGCAACATGAAGGTAGAGCAATGGCACACCTATGCCCTTTATCACTTTTTTTTCCCTTCCTCCCATTCAGCCCTTCAGTTCAATACAAAACAAACATTAATTCAAAATACTAGCACTCCATATACAAAGACATACCTATTTCTAGATAGATAGGTATGTAATATAGATAGATAGATAGATAGATAGATAGATAGATAGATAGATAGATGGAAGAGAGAAAAAGAGAGGTGCAGAGAAAGAGAGCAATTCCATGGGTTAATGGAATCTTTACACACCCCTCATCTTAGCCCTACTCCTGACATACTAATTAGCACAAGGCCAAAAATGAGTAATTTTTAGACAACGCAGGTGATTTTGTCACAGCCAGCAGTGCACATTGTATTCTCCCTAGAGCTGATAAAGTGGGAGGATGAGAGTCTTGGCTTGCAGATGACCATCTTTTCCATCACAGGATAAAGATCTTCAGAAAAGAGCCAAGCAAAGACTAAGAGGTCCCAGAGAGAAGACTGAGCCCTTTCAGACGCTGGACCCAGATGCATAGCAATCCAGTTGCATCCCTAAGCTTCCCAGCTTCCTTCACCACTTCCATTAGTCTGAGCTCAGTTTCTGTCTCTTGCCATTAAAAGATTCTGGGCTGAAGCAGCCCTATAGAAGACCTACAAGCCTAGAACTGCTGGTCAGAGGGAACAAGGAGATACATTTCCAGAGCAGCCTTTTCTTGTACAAATGGTCTTTTCCTTGATTGAGCTGATAGTGAATGAAAATAAAATATTGAGTCATATCCTATATATGGAGTTTTGATTAAAATTTAAATAAATCCACAATAACCACTTTACTGGTATTTTTAAAAGTAACATAAAATATAACTGCATGTATATCCACTATAAAAGCATGATGTCAATTCACAATTGCAAAGATGTGGAAACAGCCCAAGTGT
>CAUYSK010126422.1:0-62812 GCA_963575035.1 Avahi laniger | reverse complement strand
ACCCAGCATTTCCACTCTTAGCTTAGGTAAATACCCGAGAGAATTGAAAACATGTCCACACAGAAACTTACATGAGAACGTTCAGAGCACCATCTGTAATAGTCAAAAGGTAAAAATAACCCATAGGTCCATCATCTGATCAGTGGATAAATAAAATGGAATATTTTGGAATATATGTACAATGGAATATTCAGCAATATTCAGAAATGAAGTACTGAATCATGCTACAACAGGGATGAACCTTGAAAACATGCTAAGTGAAAGAAAACAAGAACAAGAGACCACATATGTCCAGAATAGTGAAGAAAATATACAGAAAATAAAATAGTAGTTGCCAGGGGTTGGGGGAAGCAAGTAATGGGAACTGTCTACTGTTTGGTATGGGGTTTCTTTTTGTGGCGATGAAAGTGTTCTGGAAATAGATAGTGGTGATGGTTATACATATTTGTGAATATACTAAAATCCATTAAATTGTACATATTAAATGGATGAATTTTATGGGTGTGACTTATATCTCAAAAAAACCACACTTGTGAGTTAATATTTATATTGCACATTAAATTTCATAAGGCATTTAATTTTTATTTTTTAGAGACCAAGTCTCACTTATGTTGCCAGACTGGTGTCAAACTCCTGGGCTCAAGTGATCCTCCAGCCTCAGCCTCCTGAGTAGCTGGGACTACAGGCATATGTCCAGCTCATAAAGCACTTTTTAAGAACCCACTAATTTAAGGCAAAAGTAGATTAATAGAATTTTCTGAGAAAAGTAATTTCTCAGAAAATTCTGCAAATTTTTTTCTGCTTAACATATTAATGGCCTACATGCAAATGATTATATGCCAAAACAGTTTATATTTCACACTATCAAAGTCTTCCAGTGATGAAATCATCAATTACTGGGCTCCAACAGACTATAATGAAATGCCGTCATGTATTTGGAGACAGGTTGGAGGAAATGTTCTTCGGTCCATTGAAAATATTCTCTGCCATTTATATCAAAGCATCTTTGACCCTGCGCAACTTAAACCAGATGACAAGTCCCTTGATGAAAAGGCTCAGAATCACAAAGCACTGATTTGTCTATCGTATGCCTCTCAAGGGTAGTGTGGGCACAAAACAAGTACTTAGTGAGGGTGAGCTGATAAACAGGTTAAGCACTAGGGATTTGGAGTCAGACGAACCAAAATTTAAATCTCAGCTCCAGTAGTTACTAGCGCTAGTGACCTTGAACAAATTGTTTGACCTCTCTTAGCCTCAGTCTCCTTCTGTCTAAATTGAGGAGGAGGGGGAAGAAGGAACAGGGAAGGGTCGGGGGTAGCAGCATCATAGGACTGAATGAGCTTATACATGTAGATAGCTTACCCTGGCTTCTGGCCCAGGGTAGCTGATCAGTAAAGGGTCAGCCACAACAGTCAGTAACAAGCCCCTCTCCCCCTGCCCTGGTGTTCTCTTCCTTTGCAGACAGAGTGGGAAGCTTTGGAGCTGACAGATCACCAGTGGGCACTAGATGATGTCGAAGAGGAGCTCATGGCCAAAGACCTCCACTTCGAAGGCATGTTCAAAAAGGAATTACAGACCTCTATTTTTTGAAGACGGAGCAGGGATTAGCTGTGTCAGGAACTTGGAGTAGCGCTTAGCCTTGTAACTTCCATTGGAGCTGGCGCCTCTCGGAATAAAAACGAGGACGCCAGAGCTGGCGGGTGTGCAGCAAGGCTTGTTCTTGTCTGAGCAGGGTTCCCCTTTATGTTTGAAACCAGAGGAAATAGGAGGAGTATGCTGGGTGACTCGCAATTTAAAAAATGTTTTCAATGTTCCTTCTAGTTACTCTAGTAATGAAAGTCAGAGAAAGGGGAAAAACTCAAGCTACTAATAATATATAAAATCTTAGCCAAAATTCAGTCTTTGGAAGAAGGACTGTTATTAGAATAACCAATTATTATGTGCAGTCAGCTTGACATCTAGCCACAGTAAACTCCTGTTTTCTTGGGATCCATACACCCTGTGTTTTACCTTTAATTTTTTGTTAGTATTTTTAACTTTCTTTACAAAAGTAGAACATTTTCACTACCAAAAGTTTAGAAACTATGAATGAGCAAAATGAATCTCCCTGTATTGTTCATTCTGAGCCTACAGAATGACACAGAGAGCAAATGTGTCAAACCTTATTCACATAAACTCTTCCCAGAGTGAATACCGCAGGCCAGGACAGACTTCGCAAACCTACATCTCTTAATACCATCCAGTGAAAACCAGTGACCCTGAGGCACTGCCGGATTCTCAAGTGCCTTTGGGATCATTAAAGACGGGTTAAATAATGCGCGGTCTTGATCTGGACATCAGAATATATGAAATCCATTGACAAATCAATGGTGCTGTACTGTAAGTGGCAACTCAGTTGGACAAAAGGCCTCATTTTCTGGGCAAAAGATAGTTTACATATCACTGTAAACAGGAGAGAGGGCAGTTACTAGCAGATAGATAAGGGTGCCCAGGAATAATTCTGTCTGGATTAACAGTCCCAGGGAAGTGACAGGGTGCCATTTCTGTACCCAGAGGTGGTTGTAATTTGCATGTTGAGCACTGTAATTAAGAACAAATGACTCTTGACTTTACAAATTAAACCATCCTCTTTTCTCTTCTTTGCCTGTGAAAGTGTTGCCTCGTGGGTCACTACCAGCCGTCTGTCAACAGTTATGAATGTCTGTCTTGGACCAGTGCTAGGGAGGCTAAGATGAACGAGATGTGACACTTGCCCTCAAAGAACTCATAAGAGAAAGACTTTTGTTTTTTGAGGTCACAGAACCTCTCTGAGAATCTGATGGAAGCTCTGACCCTCCCCTCCAGAGTAACATACATGGGTGCAGACACAGAAATTTCCTAGGTAACCCGGCTGCATAGACAGACCCTCTAAAGCCTATTCATAATGACCCACAGACCCAAGTTAAGAAACCCTGACCTTTAAAGATAGTTAAAATGGCTTCTTAAATCAAATATTTATGGAACCAAGGGTTCACAGGGGAGCTAAATTTTGACCTGGGCCTTGAAAGACTTTTTCATTATAGGACATTACAAGTAGAGGGAAAGAATCAGCAAAGGTCCACAAATTAAAATGTCCACAATTCTTTGCATTCCAAGAGGTGGGGGTTAGTGTAGTGTATGAACTGCAAAAGGTCCAGATTGGGCAGGAATACAACTGGTAATTGGTGATTGAGTGATATCACCCTTGTTCCTATGCATCAGAGCATTTGCCTCTTCACCCATACAAGGTTTGTCTTCTTCCTGTGTAGCAAAGTTGGGTGGTTAATGTGTGTGTGAGACTTTCTGACCCATCACAATAGTGGTAAATGCACACGTGTCCTTGGCACCAGCAGATTAAAGGGGAAAGGCAAGTTTGCTTTAGTAGGCTTTTCCCGGAACCAGCTCACAGGTTCAGGGAGCAGTGCTTGTTGTGTGTATGTTTCTTGGAGTTCAATTTGGGCCAGGCTATAAATGAGCATTTACCTTTTCCATCAACCTGGATTTATCACCTGAAACTATTTAGAGCACCATAAATATCCACTTAATGATCATGCTATGTAAAGTAACACGCAAGGAAAGCTACATGACACAACTCAGAAAAATGACAACTTATTCTTCCTCTGAAGTAGATTAGAGGAAAAAAGAATAATGACAACCTAGATTTGAGGACAGTAGGTCAGCCTGCACTTAGGGCAAAAGTCAGCTCAGTTCCTCTAGTCTTTAAGGTATATGATGGGCATGCGTGTATGTGCAAGACAGAGTATTACTGACTGGGTTAGGAATATTGCAGTTGCAGGTGACAGAAATTGAACTCAACCTGACTGAAGCAATTAAAAACGAATGTAAATTGACTCAACTATTAACAAAATGTCCACTGGGTCAGTTGGCTTCAGGCACAGCTGGATCCAGGGCCTCAAATGATGTCATCAGAACTCAGTTGCTTTCTCAAGTCTGCTTTCTTCTCTTCTTGGGCAATCTGTCTTCTCATGAAGTCACCAGCTTAGTATCCCCAGTGGAAAGAAAAAACTCGTTTTAAAAAAATTCTAGCAAAACTCGCAATTGGATCTAATTGATCTGGGTCGTGTACAAATTCCAGGAACTGCTTAGCATCTCCTAAATAAACTATAAGGACTGAGGTAGGATAGGGGTGATTCCCCAAAGGAAAACTGGGGCGGGATACTGTTGCCAGAAGAAAGTGGCATAGGGCCAGGCATAGTGGCTCACGCTTGTAAACCCAGCATTTTCAGAGCCTGAAGTGGGAGTCTCACTTGAGGCCAGGAGTTCGAGACTAGTCTGGGCAACATAGCGAGACCCTGTCTCTACAAAAAGTAAAAATTTGGACCAGGTGGGCCAGGTACAATGGCTCACACCTATAATCCCAGCACTTTGGAAGGGCAAGGTAGAAGGATTGCTTGATGCCCAGAGTTCAAGACCACCCTGGACAACATAGTGAGCCCTTCTCTCTACAAAAAAATTTAAAAATTAGCCATGTGCATTCCTGTATTCCTAGCTACTTGGTAGGCTGAGCCAGGAGGATCGCTTGAGCCCAGGAGCTGGAGGTTACAGTGAGCTATAATTGGGCCACAGCATTCCAGTTTGGGCAACAGAGTGACATCCTGTCTCTCAAAAAAAAAAGAAAGAAAGAAAGTGGCATGGGTTACCAGACAAGAAAAAGCAATACTGTTTTACCTTTTGATCACCCAAACTGTCTGGAATGTTCCCTAAAGGAAGTACTGCCCCTGTTCTTGGAGGTAATGCAGTCTGCAAACATTTACTGGTTTTCTACAGTGTATTCAGTGCCACGCTAGATATTTTCAGGTCTTTCTGTTCATTCAACAAATAATGAATGTTTGTTACCAGGCACTGCACACAAACAAAATACACTCACAGACCTTAAAAGCTCAGACTTATGCTGGGTACAGAGCCCAAGGCAGGAGGATTGCTTGAGCTCAAGAGTTTGAGACCAGCCTAAGCAAGAGTTAGACCCTATCTCTACTAAAAATAGAAAAATTAGCCGGGTGTTATGGCACACACCTGTAGTCCCAGCTACTGTGGAGGCTGAGGCAGGAGGATCCCTTGAGCCCAGGAGTTTGAGGTTGCTGTGAGCCATGATGATGCCACTTCACCCTACCCAGGGTGACAGATCAAGACTCTCTCTCAATCAATCAATCAATAATAAGTAAGTAAGTAACTCAGACTTCTGTGTTACATGCCATGACAGGGACGATCCTTGGGAGGCTGTAGAAACATCCTGCAGATCATCTAACTAACCCGCATGGTCAGGAAAGGCTTCCCGGCAGAAGTGTCATCTCAGTTAAGATGTGATGGGCCACAAGGAATTTGCCAGAGAAATACACAAGGAAAGACTGCCAGGCGGAGGCAACAGTGTGTGCAGTCTCAAAAGCAAAGGTGGTGGTGTTTTCATGGAATCGAAACAAGACCTGCATGATGCTGAAGGCGTAGAATATGAAGAGACATCGATGAGCAGTGGAGGGTACACTCTAATGGGTGAATAGGTCGGGACATGAATAAAGCTCAGTAAAGCTGCCTCAGAACACAGATGTAAGGAGGAGCAGCGGGACCAGATGGCAGGGGGCTTGGAAGTCATCCCTCAGAGGCAGACCTAGATCCTGACGGCGACAGCAAGGAGCTTTTGCAGGAACTGACATGAAGGGACTTGCTGCTGGGCAGCGAATGACGGGGAGGGGCAGAAGTGGGTATGGAGAGTGCTGGAACAAGAGCGAGATGGTAGTGAGGTCGGAGAGGGACGTGACATCGAGGCCATGTAGGTGATGAGCTCCTGCTTTCTCACACTCAACTGCGTAGCTTTGCATATGACACTTGCCCTGCCTGGGCTTCAGTCTCCCAATCTGTAAAAATGGGACCAAACTGTGCAGCCGCTTTGGAAAAATGTGGCTGGTCCTCAAAATTTAAATGTGAAGTTTCCATATAACCCAGCAATTCCACTCCTAGCTAGATACACATGCCCAGGAGAAGCGAAAAGATGTGTCCACACAAAAACATATACATGAATATTCATAGCAGCTTTATTTATAAAAGCCACAAAGTGCGAAACAACCCAAATGTCCGTCAGCTATAATGAATGGATAAGTAAAATATGGTATATCCATACAATGGAATATCATTCAGTGATAAAGAGTGAAATACTGATGCTACAACACAGATGAACCTTGAAACACTATACTAAGGGAAAGAATCCGATCTCAGTAGACCACATATAGGTTCCCATTTCTAATGAAATGTCCAGAACAGGTAAATCCACAGAAAAAGAAGACAGATTCATGGTTGCAGAGCTTAGGGGAAGAAAGAATAGGAAGTAATTGCTAGTGGGTGTGGGTAATGAAAATGTTCTAAAACTGAATGTGGTGATCGTCGCCCAACTGTGATATACTCGAAACCACTGAATAGTGCACTTTAAGCAGGTGACTTACAGTATGTGGACCCAATCTCAAAGCTGTTTAAAAGGAAGTAGGAGTAGGCAAGGGCCATAAACAAACCCTCAGCAGCTGGCATCAAGGTCTGTGGTGATCATGGCCAGGACAGGCTCCTGTAGGCTATCCCAGACTGCGAATGGAAGGTTTTGGGGGAGATACCTGCAACTGCTGGGGGGTCAGCCAGCGTGTTCCCGAGCCTCACACACTGTAGCCTCCAGCCCTGCCATCGCTCCTGCTGGCCCTGCTCGCACCTGGGCCCCCACCTCCCCATCTTCTATTCAACCCTCTCAGCTCCTTCATCTCACCGGGTCAGCCTGGGAAGATCAGCGGAGCTCAGAAACCTGGGTCCAGTAGCAGTGCCCCTTGCAAGATGGGCAAGCACCTCATAAATAAAATGTTTTGTTTCTGCAACCCACTCACAGAATAGTTGAGCCAGCCCTGTGCAACCTTTTCCTTTCTCCTGTTTCTTTGTGAATCTTTTTCATTTGTAATGTTTTATTATGAAAAATTTCAAACATACACAAGAGTGAAGAGGATAGTATAATGAAATCCCATGTGCCCATCACCTTGCTTCAATAATTATCAACGTTTTGCCAATATTTTTAAGTGTATCTCCCAAACCAAGTTTTTTTTTTTTGAGGGGTTGAAATATTTTAAAAGTAAATCTGGCCAAGGTGGGAGGATCACTTGAGGCCAGGAGTTTGAGACCAGCCTAAGCAGCATCTCTACAAAAAATAAGAAAAAATAAGCCGGGAGTGTTGGCACACACATGTAGTCCCAGCTACTTGGGAAACTGAGGCATGAGGATCACTTGAGTTTGGGGTTGTAGTGAGCTATGATGATGCCACTGCACTCCAGCTTGGACAACAGAGCGAGACCCTGTCTCAAAAAAAGGAAAAGAAGAAAAAGGAACCATTGATTTTAAAGGAGGCATCAGATTTATAACCAAAAAAAGAAAACCGTTTTAAAAGCTCTGGTTTGTTTAGTTGGTATTGGTGGAGGGTTAACCCTGAGAAAGGGTTAAGACTCCAGGAACCCTTAAGGTTTAATTTGGCCAGTTTAATAAAAAAATACAATTTCCCGTGCCCTCAGAGTTCAGGATAGTGAGCAAAACACAGACAAGGTTTGCCAGCCTGCACCATCTCCCACCTGTTCTGCCTTTTGTTTATTTGCTCGTGCCTGCCAGAGGGACCAGCCAGAACAAAATGCCAGCCAACTATCCTGGATATTGTCTAAGCAGAAGAATTCATCATCGCCAGCCATATCTCCTTTTCCTTTTTCTTCTCTCCCTCTTTCCTTGGGAACTTCCAAGGTACTTTCTGGTCAGAGATCCTACCACCTCCTCAGTTCTACTGGTTTGAAGTCCTTTCAACAGAGATCCAAATTGGAGGGCCGATTTTCATAGACTGAATTAACTCCTAGCACATCAGGGGCTACCTGGAAGCCCTGGGGTTTCCATCTCCCCTTCTCTCCTCTCCGAAGTTCTTCCAGAGGGGAAGGAGGGTGTCATCAGGATTAAGAGCACTGGTTCTGAAGTCAGACTTGTGGCTTGGCCTCTTGGTTGCTGTGTGACCTTTACCGAGTTATTTAACCTCTCTGAGCTTCAGCTAGCCATCTGTAAAATGAAGAACATAATACGTATGGTTGTTGTGAGGACTTAAAAAGAATAATGTGCGTACGACGCGCAGCATAGCTCTTGACAGACTAAGTGCTTGGTAAACAGGAGACATCGACCACTCCTTGTATACTTGGAATCATCCCCCACTTGCCTAACCCACCATCCCAGAGCATCCGGGATGGTACTGAGAGCTCCTTCTGGGGCCGAGATACTCCCCACCTACACCTGGCACCTCATATTCCCCACTTACACTCACCTCCACCCCAGCCAGTCTTCTCTTTCCATAGGATCAGCTTGCATCTTGGCCTCTGGCCAGAGGGATCCTAATCTGTCTTGCTTTGTCTGGCATCTCAAAACCCCTGCCAGTTGGTGGTTTGGAAACACGATGGGATGGGAGCTCCTGGCTCCAAAGAGGACAGCCAGCAAGCAGCCAGATGGTCCTGTGTGGATTGGGGGTCAGGCACACACACACCAGCCTTCCTCAGGAGAAACTGAGGAAGGGAACAAGGCCAGCTCTGGGCCTGCTGCAGAAATGTCAACGTCTCCAAAGGCTGCTCGCCAGGGAGTTCACAAGGAGCAGTGAGAGGAGGGATCTGGACCCCTCAGCTTCGGTAGTGGGCCCCTAGGACTGCCTCCCACCAAAACTGCCCACAGGGGAAAAGAGGTGGGAACCCCAAAGGAAATTAGGATACTGTCAGGAAGGGGATTGGACATTGAACAGTCCCCCAAAATACCAGTTATCTATTATACATAGAATAGGTTTCAGATAACTTCTCACAAGATTAGAACAACCGTGGGAGGCTGAGGTAGGAGGATGGCTTATGCCCAAGATTTCAAGGCTGCAATGGGCTACGATCGTGCCACTGCACTCCAGACTGGGCGACAGAGTGAGACCGTCTCTAAAAAAAAAAAAACACTGTATTTAACAAGACAAAATAAACAAACAACAAATGTATTAATAGAATCCTACATTGAGGGTCAAGAAACCAACTGCACACAAAAAGATGGGAAGAGCTAGTTGTAAATCAATTGGGTAGCAAAGCGATGTGGCTTCCAGAAAGGTTAATTTAGTGTGAGGTCATATTAATGGAGGAATAGAATCTAGGAAAGGGGAGGTGAAAATTCATCTTTATTCCCAGCTCCAACTGGGTTCATTTCCAAGAGTTACACTCTAAGAGGGACACTGTTGAGCTGGTAAGAAGCAAACAGGAGAAGTGCCACAATGGTGAGACCCAGGAATCTTGGCCTACAGGGAAAGGCTGAAAAACTGGGGCTCTTTGGCCTACAGGAAGAAGACTGCAGAGAAGTAAGAGATGCCTTCACAATTCCGAGGAGGCTCCCACAAGGAAAACAGTAGGACTGGTCAGATGCTGTGGTGAATGGGAAAAGCCTGCACTCGCTCCCAGAGTCAGCGGAGCTGGGTGCAGACCCCACCATTTTCCAGCCATTAGGGACTGAACGTTCTTCAAACTGCAGCATATTAGACACAGCTGGAGTCTGGGTATTGCTCTTCTGTGAGAGCCAGAGGTGGGAAATCCCTGGGAGGGAGATTTCTGCTGAACCCTGCCAAGAATTTTCTTTTTCTCTTTTTTAGGTGATACTTATTATTCTTACTTCTGATCACAAAAGAAATACATGGTGTATAGAATATTAGTAAACAGAAAAAGCAAAATTAGGTAAAAATCACATAAGCCACAACTTACCTTCTAATATTTAGGTGTAGGATGAATGCATAAATAGATACATAGATACTAACAAAATGGGATCATACAAATAATTATCTTAGAGAATTCAGAGTATCAGTGTGTGAGAATGTACATCTTGGCATATCAGAATGTTTACCCCAGTATTGTTTCCAGTAGGAAAAAAGCTGTAAACCACCTGGTTATCCATCAGTAGGGGAATATGGGAATGTTGGTGCGCCTGACGATGCATTCACACTGTGCAGTCCTGTGCAGCTGGTTGAAAGAAGAGCATCTAGCTAATACGTATGGCCTTCAAGATGTTTCCGACATATATATCTTTTAGGGCAAAACAGTGTTACAGAATAATATGCATAATGTGATCCCATTTTTGTAAAAAATATGAATGCACATATATGCTTTTTATAAGCAAAGGAAACAGTATGATGTTAACAGTGGGTACATCTGGGAGGCAGAGCTGGCGAGGACAAGAGTAAGACAAATTAACTTGTTCTTTGAAGATTTCTGCATTGCATAAATTGAGATAATCAGCATATATTATTTTTATAATTCAAAGGACTAAAACTTAAATTACAATCTACACGGGAAATTTCTCCGTGCCACTGAAGATCCTACATCATTTCTAATGACCACATGTATTCCTTGTGTGGATTTCCCTTAATGGATTGAGCCTAATGATGGCCGTTTAGTATGTCAGAAGTTATTCGAAGAGGGACCAGGGGCGTTTTGACAGTGTCTATCAGACCTGAAAATGTGCAGACCCATAGATCTTACCATGCCTCAGCTAGGAAATTATCTAACAGGTACACTATGGCCTGTGCACAAAGATGTCTGTGTAAGAATGGCCCCTGCCCCATCACTTCTGCCAGCAAAAGGCTAGAAACAACCTGTGCCCAACCGCAGGGCACAGGATAAAGAAAAAGTACCAGCTGACGATATGCTGGAATTCTCAACAACAGATACGAGAAATGAGGAAGATTTGTAGATACTTACATGGACAATGTGCCAGGATACATTGTGAAGTGAAGAGAAAATAAGACAAATTACAGAAACAGCATGTACAGTATGACCTCATTTCCGTTTGATATGTATACGTACTTGTGCACTGAAAAATGTCTAAAGAATACACATCAAGCTGTAGGTAGGGTTTAGGTAAAAGGATATGGGTATACGGATATAAAGGAAGCGAGCTTCCCGTCCGGTGAGGTATGCAAGCAGAGACTGGCTGCGGGTGTTCAGGGATGCTGCAGAAGGGATTTCCACGTCCCCCGGAGGTGACCCCGGCTCCGCTCTTAGCCGTGAGAGTCTCTGAGCCAGAGGAGGTCAGGACTCGGAGAGTCCGCCCCTAGGGAAAGAGTCGAGCGGGGCTGGCGCTCCTGTGGGCGGGCGCGCCGATCGGCAGCGCCGGGCTCTGCTAGCTAAGCCTGAGCATCGCGGAGGCTGCGGCGCGGCGAGCGGCTGCAGGGACGCGCGCAAGGTGAGCGCCGGGCTGCGGCGCCAGGTGAGCGGCCGGCCCAGGGAGGGGGCGATGGCGGAACCCGGGCGGGGAGCGTGGCCTGCTGCCGCTTCGCTGGCGCGGGGCACAGGCCCGCACGGCCCCCACCCCCACCTGGGACACTGCGGGAAGGCGCGGAGCCAGGGAGAGGGGAGACGGAGGAGGAGGAGGAGGAGGAGGAGGAGAGGTAACCCGAGCTGGACCAGCTCCTGGAGGCTGCCCTGCGGCGGCCCTCGCCCTCCCCCCAGGCCAGCCTCTCCCCAGTCCCTGCGGCAGAGAAATCCCCCCAGCCCCCAAAGTCTCTCCAGCGGTGGGATCCCAGGGCTGGGCAAGCCTCCGCCTTGTCCGCAGGTGCCCACATCTCTCGGACCGGGTGTGGGCAGATGGCATATTTATCATTGAAGGCCCAACTCAACCATCTCGTCTGCAAGGCTTTTCGGCCCCCGTGCAAGATGAACTCTGTGGGCTTCACAACCCCTCTAGTGTGTCCAGTCAGCTGGCTGTGTGACCATGGGCGAGTTGCTCAACCTCTCTGAACCTCGGTTTCCTCCCCTGTGAAATTGGGTAAACCGACACCTGCTTGTATTGGGAGGAGGGTCCAATGACATGTAGCTAAGATTAGCACAGGAGCCTAACCGGGTAAGAGTCAACACTGGAGCACTGTTGTTAGCCAGTAACCATGTTAGGGCCCTCTCAATCCTTCCCTCTCAGCTCACTCCTGCTCCCAACCCTAGAGCTGAGGCCTCTCTATGGGTTCCCAGCACCTAGCCTGAGCAGACCATGAGGCTGGGTGAATGTTCGAGAAATGAACTAACAAGGCTTTAAGGCAGAGTTTAAACTTGGGTTGAGGGGATGATCCTAAGAGGCCTCTGAACCCCTTGAAATTGTCCGCAATGTGAGCTTGTGCATTTTCCTGCGGAGAGCACCTGGAGTTTTCAGTGGCTTCTCAAGGTGCCTGTGAGCCATCAGGGGTCAAGAGCCAGGAAGCTTTGGGGACAGCTGCTTCCCAGAGAGGAAAAGAGTAGGGCCTCTGCCCCCAAACACACCCAGGCCTCAGCTCTTGCAGCCACTGTGCCCCTTCTCCTGCCTCCTTGGCCCACTTAAGGACTCTCTAGCACAGGGAGCTTTAGGGAATATCCACATGGGGCCACATATATGCAGGGGGCTGGAGGTTGGAAATGAAAGAGGCAGGAGCCCCAGACCAGTGGAGGAGACAGGAGATTATTACACATGTGACCAGGGTGACCAGTGCCCAAGAGCGTTAGGGGAGGAAGGCTTCCTGGTGGAGGAATGTCTAAGCTGAAACAAGCCACCATCATATCTTACCTGGGTGTTTGCACTGGCCTCTCTCTCCTCTTTTTGAAACACTAATGGGACCGTGTCATTCCATGTTTTCCATCTCCAGTGGCTCTCTGTGGCCTGTAGAATAAAATCCAAGTGCCTCGTTGTGGCATGCAAGTCCCCTCGTGCTGGGGCCTCTGACTTCCTGACCTCATCTCCCGCTGCTTTCTCCTTTGTCTGCGGTGCTCCATCGCACTAGTGTTCTTAGGCCTTGCACTCGCCTGGCTCCTGACTGCTCCGCGGCCTTTGCGCTTGTTCCCTCTGCCAAATGCTTTTCCCCCAAATCTTCAAATGGCTGGCTCCTTATTCAGCATTTAGCTCAAATGTGACCTCAGAGAGAGCTTCCTGGCACCTCCTGGGTAAATAGCCTCTCATTCCTCTATCTCTTAACACTGTTTTATTTTCTAAATAGCTCACCTTATTTAAAATTCTTTATTGTCTGTCTCTTACCTAGAATGCCAGGTCCATGAGGGCAGTCCTCTCTGTTCACTGCTTCATCCCAAGGGCCTGGCATATAGCATGTGTTCAATTTATTTGTCGAAATCCTTATGGGAAATGGGGAGAGAATGCTTTCTGGACCAAGGGAAAAGTACAATGGCTCCAGTGCTGATTAAACTCCTGGTGTGGACCTGGCCGGTGTGTGTTTTGTTACTTATGTCTTATAAGACTTCCTTGGGTCAGATACTCTTATTATCCCATTTTACTGATAGGAAAACCATCATGCAAAAAGGTAAAGTCACTCACCAAGGAAATGGAGAAGCTGGAATTCAAACTTAGGTCCCTCCTGAAAGGCAGGTGCACGTTCCTCTCCCTCTCCACTTCTCTCGTATTTGAACTGGGCCTTCAAGAATAGGATTTCAGCAAGTGAGGGAGAGGAGAGAGGGCATTCTCAGTGGAGGGAACAGCAGCGCAGAGTCATGGGGAGCTGGACAGTCCACTGGGTTTCAGTGGACAGGTGAACAACCTGGTGCGGCCATGGCCTTGGAAGGCCAGGAAAGGAGCTTATGTTCTCTCCTGCGGACACTGGTGAGTCACTGAAGGTTTCGAAGCAGGGAAAGTGGCATGACCAGAGATGCAGTTTTAAAAGCAGGGGGGAAGCTGCTGTCTGGTGTCACTCTTCTTTCTTTTCCACCAGCCCCTCGGGGAAGCCATGGGAGCCTCCAACCCTGACCTGTCATCCCTCTCTCCTTCTTCTTTAGGCTCATCCAGTGAGGACCGGAAGTTGAGGGCTCTAGGCCCAGGCATCGGTGTAGGCCATGGCCCCCAGCCCATGGGGTCATGTGTGTGGCCTCTTGCTGCTGTTGCCATCCCTGGGGGCTGGCCCTGCCCTCAACAGGGGCCTTCCCAAGCCACTTGAGGACTCAGAAGCCTACCTGATCCCAAGAGCACACCCCAAGGACCCTATGGGCTCAGAGCCCCAGACCTTTGAATTCTTCTGGGATAACCCCAGAGATGAGAGCCCCTGGAACTCCGATGTCCCCCACGCCCCTGCTGAAGAGATGTCTGCAAAGCCTACAGATGCTGCCCTTGGCCCAGCCCTGCATGGGCCCAAAGCAGCCCCCGGGGCTCGGAGAGAACGACTCCCAATAACTGATGACCTCCAGATGGCTCAAGGACCACACTCCCAGGGCTGGACAGGACCTCTGGACTCACAGGAGCCTCTGGAGCAAGAAGCACTGGCCCCACAACCCGTGGGGCCCCCCCATCTCACTGTCACCCCCACAACTCCCAGACTTCAACTCAGGGTGGCCACAGTTCCTCCTGCCCTGGAGCCTGGAGGCCAAGCAGGACAGCAGCCACCTAGAGATGAGGGTCTGACAGCTGAAGCCAAGACCAGGGTCCCACACACTTCTCACTCTGGCCACCGGAACCCTCCCCACACTCTTGTGCCCCACTCAGGCACTGTCAAGAGGCCAGTGCTGGAAGAACAGGGAGGGCAGGAGGAGGACTTCCAGCAGGCAGCACAAGGCCCCCAGTTCACCCAGCAGTATCCCGCAGCCCCCGATGCTGGTACGGTACCTGCAGTTGAGGGGGCATCTTCTCAGGAGCCTGGGTCTCAGCCAGACTTGCCATTGGCCAGAAGCCTTCCTCCTACTGAGGAGCTGCCAGTTGAGCCCCCCAAAAAGGCTGGAGCTGAGGAGGCCTGGAAAGCCAGCTCCCCAGGTCCCCCGCCCAAGCAGGCTGGCCTCCCTGATGTTAAGGGTTCACCAGGACCGCAGCCCACAGGTCCTCCTATCTCAGAGGCTCCAGATGGGCAGCCCAAGCCAGGTGGGTATCAAAGTGAGGGTGCTGAGCAGGGCTGGGAAGGTGCAATGTTCCAGGGCCAGCTGGGTGCCTCCGTTGTCTGGGTCCTTCTGGGTCTCGTTTTGCTCATTCTGGCAAATGAAGGTGATTGTCCCTCTGCTCTAAGGGATTGGATTTTGAGGACCGCAGGAGGATCTGGCAAGGTGATGACTGCTTTTTTCATTTCAGAGATAGCAGAGATGAATGGAGCAGACCCCATCTCCCCCCAACGGGTGAGAGGAGCAATGGAGGCCCCAGGCACCCCCAAGTCCCTGATCCCTGGTCCCTCGGACCCTGGCCCAACTACAAACCAAACAGAGAGCCCTGTGGGGGCCCTGCAGCCAGGTGAGGGCATGGCTGGGGGCTGGGGAGAGGGAGTACTCTGTCCAACAACTAACAACCTGTTTGAAGTATATATGGGGGGTAGCGGGTGGGGAGCAAATGGGGACAAACAGCTGCTTAAAGGAATTGGCCAGGACATCCTTCAAACAATTTAGGATAATAAACTAATATTCACTGGGTACTTTGGAAAAAGTCATTTGCCCTTTTGGGGCTAGAATTTTCTTATATGTAACATACTTAGTGCAGTGATTCTCCAACTCTGGGGAAGGCCACATCCCAAGAAATTCTGATTCCTTAGTCTTCAGGTGATTGTAATATGTAGCCATGTAGGGAGCTGCCAAGGTACTACTTCCCTGATGGGATCATTAATAAAAATGATAGCTCACATCCATTTAGGTCTTACTGGCTGTTGGGCACCATGCTAAACACTTCATGCTCTCCACAACCTAATCAGGTAGGTGCTGTTATCTCCATTTTGCACATGTGCTGAGAAAAGTTAAATAACTTGCCGGCCACACTTGAGAATGATGGAAAATCAAAAACTCTTTTCAAGGGGCTATTTTAATATTGTTATTATTGCAGATGAAGCCGAAGAGTGGCCGGGGCGCCCCCAAAGCCATCCCCCAGCACCCCCAGTCCAGGCCCCCTCAACGTCTCGCCGCGGCCTCATTCGAGTTACCACGCAGCGAGCCCTGGGCCAGCCTCCCCCTCCAGAGCCCTCAGCCAGCTCCACGGCTTCAGCCCCATCCTCTAGCCCCCCAGCCAACGCCACCGCACCCCCCCTGCGATGGGGACCCTTGCGACGGGTGCTGAGCTTTTCCTGGGAGCTGCATGTCTACGGGGTAGGGGTGCTCTTTCTGCTGCCCGCGTTGTTGGCACTGGCTGCGCTGGCAGCAGCCCCGTCGGGGCCCCGGCTGGCACTGGTGGCCGCGGTGCTGGTGCTAGTAGCTTCGGGGCTGCGGTCCGCCTACATGCTCACGGACCCTTACGGCTCGCAGGCGCGGCTGGCCGTCCGCGCCGGCCTAGTGCTCTACAACCTGCCCTTCCCCTTGCTACTCACGGCGCTGGCAGCCCTGACCCTGCTCGGCCTGGGCGCGGGGCTGCCACAGCCGCTGCAGAACCCGCTCCTGCTGGGAGCCTTGGCGCTGGCGCACGGCGTGGGGTTGCTCGCGGCAGACCTGCTGTCGGCTAGGCCTGTGATCAACCTCCTGGCGCAGGGCTTGTCGTGCGCCTGGGGCGCGGCGGTGGCTCTGGGCACGCTCTGCCTGTGCCGTCGCCGCCTGCTGGATGGGTCGCGAGGCTGGGATGCCAGCCCGGGCCCGCGGCTGCTGGCCGTGGCGGGCGCGCTGGGGCTGCTGGCCAGCGGCTTGCAGCTGGCGGCCGCGCTCTGGCTGTACCCGGGCCCAGGCCGGGTGGGCCGCTTCTCGTGGGCCTGGTGGGGAGTCCACTTCTGGCTTCGGCTACTGGAGCTGACATGGGCACTCTGCCTGGCATTGGCCGCTTTGGCTGCCGTGCGACCCAGGCCGCCCACGGAGCACGCTTGCTGGGCTAAGCTGCTGCGCCTGGCGTGTCCCGCGCCATCGGGCAAGAGCGAGGTGCCTGAGCGCCCCAATAACTGCTACGCGGGTCCCAGTGGCGTTGGCGCAGGCAGCTTGGATATCAGCAAGAGCCTCATCCGCAACCCGGCGGAGAGTGGGCAGCTGGCCACGCCCAGTTCAGGCGCCTGGGGCTCAGCTGCGTCGCTGGGTCGCGGACCCCAGGGTGGCCCGGGACTGTCCCGCAGCAGCGTGGGGCCGGCGCCGTCGCTGAGCGAGCTGGATCTGCGGCCGCCGTCGCCCATCAACCTGAGCAGCAGCATCGACGCCGCGCTCTTCCGAGAGCACTTGGTGCGAGACAGCGTTTTCCGGCGCTGCGGCCTGAGCGGCCTGGCCTCCCCGCCGCCTGGGGGCGCTCTGCGGCCGCGCCGGGGCAGCCATCCCGACTCGGAGCTCGACGGCGCAGGCTCTTCGCTCCTCCGCAGCCGCTGTAGATCACTCAACGACGTGCGCGTGCGCGGCCCGGTCCCACAGCACGTGGTGGACGAGCCCGACGGAGCGGCCGCGGCGGCGTCCGGCAGCTCCCTGGACAGCTTCTCCAGGGGCTCACTCAAGATCAGCTGGAACCCCTGGCGCCACGGGCTGTCGTCGGTGGACAGTCTACCGCTAGAGGAGCTGCCCAGCACGGTGCAGCTACTGCCTGCCCCGACTCCAGCCCCTGATATGACCGCCGCTCAGCCCGGGGAGTCCCAGGGCGACGTCCAGCCGCGCTGCAAGTCTGGGGACTCCCGCAGCGCCTCCAGCGACACCATCGAACTCTGAAGGGTCCTAACGCAGGACTGGGACCCTGCCCTGGATGCCCACATAGCATGGCCGACTGGGACAGTTGAGCCTTTGAAAAACTGGCATTCCCCGGCCTCCGCCTGACTGCAGCGCCCCGGGGGACAGCTGGGTGTGAACCCACCCTACCTCCACGCCCCGTTTTTTGTCTTTGTTTTTTTGATACCCTATTTTTTTCAGCCGGTATTTTGCACAGAGGCCGTGGCTTACGCGGAATACAGGGTGGATGTGCATGGATTTGGGCATGGGGGACTGGGAGCAGGTGCCCCAAACCTCCAGTGGGGAGAGATGGGCCTCACGTGTCCAGATTGACTCTCCTCTCTGTGCCAAAGAAATAAACCCTTAGGACTTGGCTCATGCCTCGCTCTGGCCATGCCAGGATTCTGTACTCAATCAGCGATTGGAGGCCTCGCCCCCGAGTAATTCCAAGTCCTGTGTATACTGGGGAGGGGAGGACTTCCAGAGAAAAGACTGCTTGACCCTTGGAGGCTTTGGAATAACGGCAACCAGTATCTTATCGAACATCTATCTGCCCTGCACTGATTAATTCTCACATTAAGTCTGTATGGAAAGCATTATCAGGCCCATTTTAGGAATGAGAAAAGTGACGTTCAGAGGCAAAAGTCCAGGATCCTTTGACAAATGACAGCTGGTATCAAACCCAGGAACTTCCACTCCTAAGGCCAGTTTCTCTATTCCCCTTCTCCTAAAACTACTCCAGGGCCAACCCTCTCCTTTGTCTTCCCTCTGCTTCATTCTCCCCCCACTCCTCTGTCAGGGCAGCACTCAATTTCCCGGGGTTTTAGAAAACTTCCCCAAGGTGGTAGTGGGACCGGTAGAAAGACAAACTTTCCAATTTTCCAAGATCTTTCTTTATTTCCTGAGATAAATAAATAAGTGGCGGGTGGGGATGGGGTGAATACAGAACAGGAGCTGGCAGCATGCAGCTGGCAGGAGGAGGCTGTGACGGCCCCACCCCTGTGGGGACCCCCTCATTCTGGATGGGGGCCAAAGCTCATTAGCAGCCACCATAAGGAGAAACTTTTCCTTTAAAATTCACACACTGTGAAGCCTGCCCAGTCCCCCCAGGCGAAGATCTCATGGTATCCGCCTTCAAGGCTACTTTTTCACCCCAGGGGCCTCAGCTGCCAAGGCTTGGGTACCTGGGCTGCTCTGTAAGGCGGGTAGGGGGTGCTTATGCCCCTCTCAAAAATAAACCCAGCTGCCCTGAGTGTCCAGCAGGAGAGAGGCCCAACCTTGGAGCAGCCTGGGTGGGAGGAGATCCTGCAGGTGGTGGCAGGGATTATCTGCCCTTGATGAAGCCCTCTAGCACACGGTCACTGCGCTCCGACAACCAGTAGCCAGTCATGGCCGCCACAGCCCCAATGAAAATGGCAGTGAACACCAAGTCCCCCTTGGCAGCCAGCGTGGCCAGTGCACAGATGATGACACCGAAGAACATCTGCTGTAGCACCACCAGCTCATCCTCCGTCATCTCCGAGAAGAAGCCCGCCGACTCTGCGGAGGAGCAAGAAATGCAGCCGTCACTCCTACCCGTTCCTGGCAGTTCCTGGAGCCTCCCCAGGACTCCCACACGCCTGCTCAGCACGCCAGGCAGGCACATCGTTTACTACTCAGAACAACACTGCAATGGGCAGTTACTGTCCCTCACTAAATGGGAAACTGAGGCTCAGAGGGATGAAGAGGTTGGACTCGCCATGCAGTGGGTGAGTCAGAGGCGGAGCATATACAGCATGTATTAGTCCAGCTCCAGAGCCAGACTGCCTGGATCCAAATCCCAGCTCCGCAACCTGCTTCACCTCTCTGCATCTTAGTTGCCACACGTGTAAAATGGGGGTGAGAATAATACCTACTGCACTGGGTTGTTTCAGGGGCTAAATAAATTAATGCACATATGTGCTTGGAACAGCATCTGACAGTAGGAGCGGAGAAGTGGTCCCTATCCTCACTGTTGTGACTACCCTGCTCTCACCAGGCCAGGGTGAGGACCGGTCCCCTTGGACAGATGGGGAAACAGGCTTAGGGCGGCATACTGATTTGATGCCAAGTCTGATTCTGTTTCTACCCTGGGAAGCATGACGCTGCCAAAAGCCAATCTGGAGATCAGGTCTCAGTTCAGCCTCTTGGGGGCTGGGTCTATAGCTGCTGCTGCTCCTTGAAAAAGGGACTTGCCTGCCCTCCCCCCTGGATGAGGACCTCCCTCCTCCCCTCTCCCTTCTCCAGGGCTTACCTGGGATCTGCTCCTTCACGCAGATGCCCTCCATCTGTTTGTAGCCCTCAGCACAGACACAGCGATAACCGCCCTCGGTGTTCTCACACTGCTCGTTCTCTCCAGGACACACCTCTGTCTCACACTCGTCCACATCTTGAGGGAGGGTGGGGAGGAGTCAGAGTCCTGACTGCCAGGGCCCCCCCATGCAGCACCCCTGACTCCTCAATCACATCCTGACACTGTTGCCCAGGCAACATTCCTCTTTGCCTTCCCCTACCCTGCCCATAGTCCAGCCCCCTCTTGATTTGCAGTGGGTAAGACACTCCCAGGTGCCTGTGCCCCACTGACAGGAGACTTACCGAGACACTTGGAGCCCACCTGCTGGTAGCCAGGACTGCACTTCTTACAGCGGCCTGGCCCTGCCCCCATGCAGCCCAGGCAGGCCTTGGCACAATCTGGAGAGGGGAGCAGAGAGACGAGGTAAGAGCTGCCCGGGGGCCTGGGGGAGTCAAGCTCCAGAAGAGGAGGTCCAGCAGGCCTGAGAAGGGGAATGTTGGAGGGATAGGTCACATGCCCTCCTCTGCAGAAGTGGACACTGACCTCGGCACTCATAGGAGCCCTCGGTGTTCACGCAGAACTGGTCGGCTCCGCAATTGGCTCGCTCTGTGCCACACTCATCAATGTCTGCAGAGAGGTAAGCAGGGTGGGAATTTCTATCCCTGTTTAATTAACAGGGAAGCTAAGGCAAGGGTTGGGGAATGGACTTGCCTAGGAGTAAACAGTGTGGCAGAAACTGCATGCTGCCCGCCAACACAAAAGCAGAGGTGCAGCTGGACCTCAGGCTGTCCAGCCAGAGACTGTATTTTCTAACCTGCCTTGCAGCTAAGTGTGGCCCTGTGATCGGGTTCTGGCGAACAGTGTGTAAACAGAAGTGATGTGCTCCACTTTTAGCTTGGCCTTAAGACAATGGGTTTGGCCTCTTCCCCTGCGCTTTCTTCTCCTTCTCACTTCCTGAGTGCTGGGACGTGGATACAGGGGTGCCCATGACTCAGCCTCAACCACGCAGACGTCACCCAAAGGGGTGATTGTGCAGTAAGATAGGAAAAACCTGGGTCTTTGAATGATTGTGACAAGCAGAGCTTCACTGCCAGCATAGACCATTCACTTCAGGTCTGTGATACGAGAAAAGAATAAACTTGTGGATTCTTTAAGCCACAGTCTTTGGGGGATCTTTCTGTTACGGCAGCTCAGCCCTTACCCTAGTCTATGTCAGTGGCTAGGCAGGGACCAAACCAAGCATTGAACCAGGTGTCCTGACCCCAACTTCAGTATCCTCATTCCCCTGGCCAACCCTTCTTCACTTTTCAAGACGTGGCCACAGTGACAACCTCCTCCCAGAAGCCTTTGCTGATTGCCCCCCAGCAACTCCGCTGCACTGGACCAGGGACGTCTCTCACGGTACACAGCTCAGTCTGTTCTGGAAAAGCCTGGCTGAGATCTCCACGAAGATGGGGACTGTGTTGCTCCAGCCCAGGTGCATGTCTTAAGGGAATGAGGGGCCAGGCCCCGGCCCCTGCCTGTCCTCCCCAGACCTAGGCAGCGCCCCACTCACCTACGCACTTGAGGTGATGCAGGGCCCAGCCGTTCTTGCATTGCAAACAGTCTGATTCCTCAGGTCCTGAGCAGCGGGCACAGGGGCCAAAACAGGCTGGGTAGGATGGGGGCAGAATGAGGATGGGCAGGCAGGTGCCCCATCTGCCCCTGCCCGGCGCCACGCCCTTTGGCTACCTACCCGAACATACCAGATGGCTGGCATTGCGCTCCGCCTCAAAGTAGCCAAGACCGCACTGGCCACAGGCTTCACCCCCGTAGCCGGCTTGGCAGTCACAGTGCCCGCTGCCCCCTCGGGTCCCTTCCCCTTCACACTGCCCGTAGCCACCGCAGGGCCTCTCTGCACCCCCAGGACAGGCTATGGGAAGACACCAAACTGGGTGAGGTCTTATATACAACCTTGGCGTACAAGAGAATATTTTCCACGTACTGTTAAACATTTTTGGAGAGGAAATGTTAATGACAACATGATATTTGTATGAAGTTTACTTAATCAATTACGTATTGTGGAACAATTAGGTTATTTACAAATCTTTTCTTTCATAAAGACTGAATTGACCATATTTGTAGCTAAACTCTTCAAGTGCAGCTTCAGGAGAGGCTGTTTTAAAAGGGGCTGGTACTAAGTTCGGTTCCTACCTCAGGACTGAGAGTGTGGATGGATGACGACGATGGGGGCTTCGGGGCAGTACCCCCCCTCCCCAGGAAGGTAACTTAGTCTGATCCAGCATGGGGAATGAAGGGGGGCGGGGTGGCGGGTAACCTTCCCCGATACCTGGCAATAACCCCGCCGCATCTGACTCAGCACAGCCCCAGTGCCTTTGTTCAGAGCCTTGCCCCATTGATTTGTTCGTCTCACCAGCCCTGTGAGGCAGGCAGGCCGGAACTGAGGTCCAGAGAAGTGATCTTAGTAGCCTGAGCTCACACAGCCAGCTAAGGACAGAGCCAGGACTGGACCCCTAGCCAAAGAAGTCCCCTCCCGTCCCCCAAGAAGAACTTTAAAAACTCACAGATTCTGAAATGCATTTTTGTCAGAAATAACAATAATAATAACAATAATAAACAGACAGACAAACTCACGAAGGCAGGAGGGCCCGAAGGTGCCGGAGGGGCAGCAGAGCTTCAGGGAGTCCGAGCAGAGCCACTGGAAGAGGTCGGGGGCCTCCTGCTGCCTGCGGCAGGGCAGGGTGGAGGAAGGAGAGGGGGTGCGGTGAGTGTCAGAGGTGCTGCCCACCCCGCTACCCCACCAAATCTGTGATTCGACCAGTCTTGGGCATAAGACCCATAAGGCCACCTGACCAATGCCCTTTCCCCGTCTGGCGGAGAGATAGACTGAGGCTCAGAGTAGGAGCTTGGGTACCCAGCAAGTCCTTAGCAGATCTGGGTTTGGAAGGAGCTGAACCAGGACACAGCCCCCAGCATGTACCCCCTGCTTCTTGGCCAAGCCAAGGCCTTATCTCTGGACCCCGCATGTGACCCACCCCCAGGGAAGGCCCCCACGCTACTCACTTATGAAACCACCAGCTCTCCACCAGCTCCTCACTCAACTCCAGCAGGCGGTGGCACTCGAAGTCCGACTTGCTGCACACGCCCTCGAGCACCTCTACCAGGCGGGTCTCACTGTCAGGGACAGGGCACAGGTGGTGGAAATACATTCCACCCCACCCTGTCTCCTCGGGTCTCTCTCTCCACCCTTCCTCGTGCAGTGACAATATCAAAGGAGATGCCATGAGGCATAATGGAAGGGGTATTGGCTCTGGGAAGTAGACCGACCTGGGTTCAAATCTAGTTGTGTGACCTTGGGCAAGTCACTTAACCTCTGAACCTCTGTTTTCTCATCTGTAAAATGGGGACAACGACACCTCCCCTGCAGGTTTGTTGTAAGAGACCTCAGTTCCTGCATCTGAACAATAGAATATAATACCCTTGCTGGGTAGGTATGATTAAAAATATATCATATAACAAGTGTTGGCAAGGATGTGGAGAAATTAGAATCCTCCTACATTGATGTGGGAATGGGAATGCAAAATGGTACAATCACTGTGGAAAGGCAGTTCCTCAGTAAGTTAAATATGGAATCACCGTATGACCCACCAATTCCACTCCTGGGTATACCCAAAAGATTGGAAAACAGGTATTCAAACAAAAACTTCCACACACATGTTCACAACAGCACTATAATAACCAAAAGAGATAGAAACAACCCAAATGTTCACTAACTGAAGAATGGATAAATAAACTGTGTCATAACCATATAACAGAATATTATTCAATATTATTCGTTCTTAAAAAAGAATAAAGTTCTTATATGCTACAACATGGATGAACCTTGGAAATGTGCTAAGCGAAAGGAGCCAGACACGAAAGACCACGCTTTTTTTTTTTTTTTTTTTTGAGACAAGAGTCTCACTGTGTTGCCCGGGCTAGAGTGCTGTGGCGTCATCTTAGCTCACAGCAACCTCAAACTCCTGGGCTCAAGGGATCCTGCTGCCTCAGCCTCCCAGGTAGCTGGGACTACAGGCATACGCCACCATGCCCGGCTAGTTTTTTCTATATATTTTTAGTTGCCCAATTAATTTCTTTCTATTTTTAGTAGAGACGGGATCTCGCTCTTGCTCAGGCTGGTTTCGAACTCCTGAGCTCAAACAATCCGCCTGCCTTGGCCTCCCAGAGAGCTAGGATTACAGGCGTGAGCCACTGCGCCCAGCCAAGACCACGCATTTTATGATTCAAAATGAAATTAGCAAATCTATAGAGATTTCTGCTTGATTAAAGCAGATTAGTGGTTGCCACGAGCTGGGGGAAGGGGGAAATCGGAGTGACTGCTTGATGGATATGGGGTTTCTTTCCCAGATGATGAAAATGTTCTGGAACTAGATAGTGGTGATGGTGCACAACATTGTGAATATACTAAATGTCCCTAATGGTAAAATTTTTGTGTAGTTTACCACAACTAAAAAAATATATTCTGCTTAATTCGGCAAGAAAAGAAAAAAATCCAGTATATAAATATTTGATGTATTTATATCATGTGTTTAAAGGGTCTGGCATAGTGCCTGGCACATAGGAGGTGATTTTAAAAACCAAACAATGCAGGAGCCATTATAAAGCTGGAAGTCCCCTTGGGGTTATCTTGGCCAATCCCCTCATTCCTAAATGAGGAAACTGAAGTCCATAACCAATGTTACATAACAAACTCTCTTATTTCTAGTGGGCATCCCAGTTTAACCCTTACCACAATCCTATGAAATAGGCAAAGCAGGTAGTAATATCCCCATTTTACAGGTGAAGAAACTGTGACTCTGAAAGGTTAAGTGACCTTCCCTAGGTTACAAATAGTAAGAACCGACAACCAGGTCTATCTAATTCCACTCCTCTTTGATTTGACTTTGAAAAGCTGGAGGGCCTAGGGCCTAGGGCTCAAGCCTAAGATTTCTATTAATACATGATCTCCTATCTTCCCATGACTTTGTATACTGACTATATACTAATGCCTCTCAAATGCCTGTTTCCAGTTCCTACTTCTCCCCTGAATTCCAGACCTGGATGGAATCTACTTGGATGTCTAATGGATAGCTCAGCCCAACATGTTCAACAAGAACACTTCATCCCACCCTTCCCTTAAATCTTCTTGGTCCCCCAGTCTTACCATCTCGGAGTAGCCACACTGTTCACCCAGTATCTCATGCCCAAAACCTAGTAAACACCTTTTATTCTACTCTTTCTCTCATTCCTCGTAACGAATCCATCATCAAGTCCTATTGGTCCATCTGCAAAATATACCCAGAATGTGACCCCACCTTACCGCGTCCACCACCAGTTATCATACTAGCTCACGCTGCCTTCGTGCCTAGAGGATGCACTTGCTTCCCAAACTGGTCTCCCAGCTTCCTCCACCCTGGCCCCCTACAGTCTGTTTGCTACATAGCAGTGTGAGTGATCTTTTAAAGGTAAAAATAAGACCATATCACTTTTTCTGCTCATTACCTTCCAATGGCTTCCCATTACACTCAGAACAAAATCTAAACTCTTTCTGTAGCCATCAACGCCTAGATCTCGGCCTTCACCTTCTACTATGCTCCCTATTGCTCTCTCCACTTCTCAAGTACACCAAGTTCAGTCCCATCCTCTGCCCAAATCCCGTCCTCAATTTCAGGTCTCTGTTCAAATGTTACTCCTTGAACACCCTGTCTCCCACCATTCTGTAGTCCTCCTGTTTGTTCTTCACCTGACATAGTATTATTCATTAACTTATCCACTATTTGTCTCTTCTACTAAGATGTAAGCTCCAGGAAGACGGGATTTTGCTTGTCTTGTTTACTGCTGTAATACAGATGTTCAGTTATATTTGTTGAATGAATAAGTACTCCCTGGCCAGGCACAGTGGTTCACACCTGTAACCCTAGCACTTTGGGAGGGTGAGGTGGGAGGATCACTTGAGGTCAGGAGTTCAAGACCAGCCTGAGCATCTCTACTAAAAATTGAAAAAATTAGCTGGGCATGGTGGCAAGAGCCTGTAGTCACCAGCTACTCGGGAGGCTGAGGCAGGAGGATCGCTTCAGCCCAGGAGTTTCACATTTCAGTGAGCTATGATGACATCACTGGACTCTAATTGGGGTGACAGAGCGAGATTCTCTCTCAAAAAAAGTTAATGAACAAAGTGTCCCCCAAGATTCCCTAGCCACCCCCACCAGTAGACCAAAGGTTGAGAGGTCGGGTATACAGCATTCCCCCTCAACTAGCCCCTTACCTGTCTTTGTATTTGGACAACTTCTCTTCCTCCCAGGCAGTGTTGCCACCTCCAAAGTTGTCCCGGATGGTTCTTTCCAGGCCCTGGAAATAGATAAAATTAGTAATAGCTAAGTATAGTGCCTGGCACATGCTAGCACTTCACTATTTTACTCACCAGGAAACTAAGGCACAGAGAGGCAACCTGCCTAAAGCCACACAGCTAATAAGCGACCAAGAAGGGACTTGAATCCATGCAGATTCACATCCCACAGCTCCTCACACTCAACAATGTGCCACAGTAGCTGTGCCCCCCTCCTATGAGGCTGCTGGTGCACCCACCTTGTTGAAGCTGTCCACAAGTGCCCGGCAGGTATGACACGGATGGGGCTCAGGCGGGGGAGAAGACTGAGGTGGTGGAGAGGGCTGGAGCCAGATGGGGCCTGGGAGGCTGAGGAAGAGGCTCAGGCCCCAGAGCAGAGCTTGGATCAGGCCCCTCGGGGGCCGTGGGGCCATCTTTTCCCAGGCTGGAGACCTGCAGATAGAGGGTGTGGAGACGGTTCACTGAAGGAGCCAGGCCCCAGGTGAGAAAGAAAAGGGTCAGTTCCGAGTTGCCAGAGCTGGGAGCCCAGATCTGCGTTCTTGTGAGTAAAGGAGGCCAAACAGGGTACCGCAGGAGCAGAGTAGATAGGTGGGGAAAGGCCTAATCTGCAATTCCAGGAGGGAAGTAAGTTATCCCCATTACTGTGGGGAAGGTGAACTGGATCCTTGGCAAGCGGGTAAGAGTTAGCCCACTGTTTTAGGGTCTGAATAAATGTTAAAGGCGAAATCAGCAGAATTAGGGAGAAGAGGTCAGATTCCAAGTATTGAGGGAGAGGAGGCCGGATGGGCGGTTTGGGGGGAGGTGTCTGGAACCCGGATCCGGATATGAAGAATATGGGTCAGGTTCAGGGCCTGGCAGGCGGTCAAAGGCACGGCTCACGAGCCGGCAGGGAAGGATCCAGACCCGCGTAGACCACTGAGCAGGAAGAAACGACAGCCCCAGCCAGCGGGCGCCGTGGGCTCAGTCTCCGAAACGCCGCCGCGGGCACCGCCTGCGTAAAACGTATAACCTCTACGGGCTCCGCAGTCCGGGGGGCGGAGCCTGCCGTCCAGCCAATAGAGATGGGTCATTTGCCATTGCGTCACCCCACGCTAACCAACCAGAGGCGGTGCCGAGCTGCACCTGTCCGGGCTTTAAAGGGCCGCGGGATGAGGGCATGCAGCTTGCCAGCCTAGCTGCTCCGCCGTAGAGACACGCGTGGGCAACACGGATAGAAAAATAGCGTCTGCCTTTATTCAAGACTGGTCCCCCGCCTCAGGTCCCATCCTGCGTCCCGGCCCCGGGGCCCTCGGGGTCTGGAAGCAGCTGTCCAGGGCTTGCTGAAGGTCCCGGGACACCTGCTCCGCCCTCTCCCCTAGCTGCCTGGGGCGGCGAGCGCAGGGCCCCTGCAGGGCCCCCAGGAAGTCGGGCAGCTGCGAGGGCAGTGAGAAGACGGGCACGGTGCGGAAAAGGGCGGGCACGGCGTCCGGGTGGAGCAGTCTGTCGAAGCAGGCCCCCACGTAGCGGCCCGGCGCCCGGCCCTGCAAGAAGTCGGGCAACACGCAGCTGAGCGAGGCGGCGAAGGCGTCGTGCGGGCCGTGCGCCCCAGGCGCTGGCGCCGGGTCCTGCAGCCACTCGCTGCACAGCGCCACGGCCCCGGGCGAGAAGAGCAGGACCACCATGCCGCCCTCCTGCAGGGTCTGGAGCCGCTGCGCGTGGAACCAGGCCAGGGGCCCCTGCGCGCTCAGTTCACGACGGCTCCACAGGTCCACGGCCACGCGCAGCGGCAACTGGCACAGGGCTGACGCCAGGACGCCCACCAGGCGCTCGAAGCCTGCGTCATCAGCCGAGTAGAGGAGCAAAGTCGCGCGGCCCCTGGTGGTCGCTGCTGGAGAGAACAGAGAGCGAAGGAAGGGGTGAGGTGGCCAGAGGCCCGGCCCTCTGGAGGCGGCCCCCCGCCCGGCGCTTGCTCCCACTCACCCCCCGAGCGGACGTCCTGCTTCAAGAGCCTCAGCCACCCTGTTAGGGGAGAGGGGCGGAGGCAGCTGGTGAGCTTGGCCGCCGCCTTCCCTCGGAGAACTCCCAGGCTCACTCATCCTGCCCCTGGGGAATGGGGAGCCAAGAAGTGCTCACCTTTCACGTGGTCCTTTTTGAGAAGGAGGAGGAGGAAAAGCACAGCGGTAAAGAGTAGGCAGGCCAGCCACACCAGGGCCCAGCGCTTGTGGATGTCTGGGAGACCCAGAGAGGAAGATTAGAAACCTTACACCCCACTTCACAGACACGTAGAGAAATGAAGTGCTTTGCTCAGAGTCAACTGGGACGTACTGTCAGAGCCAGTATATGAATATAGCTCCATCTATTTGAGTGACTTTTGGATAAGTAATTTCACCTTCTGCCTCAGTATTCACCTCTGTAAAATTAGGATAACAATAGCACCTACTTCATAGAGTTGGTGTGAGGATTAAATACATTAACACACAGCTCTTAACACAATGCTGAGCATTCTAAGTGCCCAAATGTCAGCTAATATTATTGTCCCCTAAGCCTAGGGTTGCTGGGCCCTTGACCTTGCTGTCTTGGATGTCTGCAATAGCCTCCTAAACTGGTGTCCCTGCCCTTTTTTGCCTCCAATTTGTTCACCACATGGCAGTCTCAGAAATCTTTTAAAAATATAAATTTGATTGTAATCCTTCTGGAAGCTCCTGCTGCTCCAAACATAAAATACAAATTCCTTACGTGGCTCCTGCAGCTTCATCTCATGACAGAGGCTTGCCTGTCCAAGACTCTAGCCACATTTGGCCACCTTGGAGTTCCTCAAAAAAGTGCCCCACAGTTGCTATAAAGGTGCATTTCTACCCGCTTCACCTAGCTCAGCCTTCAGAGTGCAGCTCAAATCTTTCACCTGAAGCCCTCACCCCACCTAGGTCAGGTCCCCATTATATGCATTTACGGCACTGAACACATTTTAATGCTTCAATAGCTCACACTGTTGTAAGCTCACACTTACAAAATGTAAGTGATTGGCTAATGTCTTGCTAGTCTTCTATGGGTGGGGGCAGGGATTGTATCTTTTTGGTGATCCTGAGATCTTTGCAAGCTCTCATGCTTTTTAAATAAATGAAGGAATGACCCTCTGATTTATCTGAGCCCAGGGAAGGACAAGGCCATTACATGTGCTGTTCCCAGTGGTAGTCCCTGTCAAGATTCCAGCTCCTGGTACAGAGAGAAAGGGCAGTTCTTATAATACTCACATTTGTCCATGGGGCAGGCCCATAGGGCTCCCAGGTCATCATCCCACAGCTGTAAGACACAAAGAGAACCAAGTCCAGGGCTCCAGCTTGGTTTTCAACATCCACCAAGCTCTGGTGATGGTGATCTCCAAATTCCCAGCCTCAGTTGCGTATATTTCCCCCAACACACAGCAGGCTCCTGCAAGCTGCTCTACCTTTGCTTATGCTGTGTGTACTGCCTAGCATGCCAAATCTGGCTCACAGGAAGAAATCTTTCCTTGAAGCTCTCTCTAGAACCCAACACTTAGGACCTCTGGGTGTGGTTATCTGTTTACTGGTCTCTAGCTAGCAGTGAACTTGGGGATAGGAACTGTTTCTTCTACTCTTAACTTTTCCAGGGTTGAACACAAAATAAGCACAAATAATAGGTTAGTGCTAGTTTTAGGACCACTGTCCTTAGGCATTAGGGCAGGGCCCTTCTACCGCCTACTCACCTGCAAACACTGCCCTGACTGCAGGTCTAGTAGTAACTGCTCTCCGAGGTGAGCTGCTCTCTGCCAAGCCAAGGGGTGAGGGGGGCTGTTACCTGGGGGCAGCACCCACCAGGCTGCAGGTGGGCAGAATGCGGAGGGGGGTTGGGCGACTTTTGAGAAGCCACTGAACAGGGCCCAGTTCTGAGTCACCTCCACATCCCCAGAGACCAACACAGGGTGGCTGGAGTGAAAATTTGAGGCCAGGTGTGAAAAGGTGCTGGAGAGTCCGTGTTGGAGGGTTCCCCAGCCCTCACCGTGGAGGCCCTGCTGGGCAGTGAAGTACAGCCACTGGGTTCCAAAGCACACAGTGATCTGCTGTCATGGGGCCTTCTTGTCTCCACCAGCAGCACATCATCCTTGAGGGGCCCCAGGGATTCTGGAAGGGGTGAGAGGCCACTGTGACCAAAACCCCTTACTGGGAATTGCCACTTGCCCTGCCCATTCCCTGACCCTCACCCCCAGGAGCCAGTTCACCCTGCCCCAGCCTTCTTCAGGCTCCACTCACCAGCCCAGAAGCACTCGTGCAGCTGCAGCTTCTCCCGGCTGCTCACCTGCTTGGAAGGGGCCAGGGTTAGGGCCCCCAGGAAGAGTAAGAGACAAGGCCAGAAAGACCGAATAGAAGAGTCCAGGCAAGAGGAGGCCTGTCAGGTTGGGAATCTGCACTCTGGCCCTGAGCTTAGGCAGATTTAGGTTCAAGGTGGGTGACTGGGAGTCACTCGTCTTTCTTATCCCAGGCTTTGTGAGGTCATCTGTGCTAAAGGGCTTCCGACCCTAAAGCTCTTTTCATGTCTTACAAAGCACTTTATGCATTCTCTCATCTGACCACCTTCTCAGTGAGAAGATTCCCTTTTCACCTGACCACCCCACTTAAAATTGCAAGCCCAATCCTCCCCATCTTTTTATCTCTTCCCATAGTATTTGTATGCAATTTTAATATATTGTATAATTTACTTACAATGTCTATTGTCTGATTTTCCCCATTAGAACGTAAGTTCTATGAGGATGGGGATATTTATTGGTTTTGTTCACAGCAGATCTATCACAAGTGCCTAAAACAGTGCCTAGCACATAGTAGATGCTCAATAAATGTTGAATGGGTGAATATTTTTATAATCACTCCTTGAAGTAGTAGAGCAACCCATTCTACAGGTGGGGAAATACAATAATGATAGTAATAATAAAAGCAGCTAACATTTATTGAGCATTTAGTCTGTATTAATCCCTAAGGCAAAGCACTTCTCTTATTTCATCTTCACAACCACTCTATGAAGCAGTTACTACATTATCATCTGCAGTAAACAGATAAGGAGACTAATGTTCAGAGAGGTGAAGAGACTTGCCCAGGCTCCTGTGCACTTCCAAAGAGGAAGCCATAACCATTGCACCTTAGGGACCCAAGAATAAAGGGGGTGGAGAGGACAGTGACTTGTCTGGGGGCCTGCACAGGTCCTGCCCCCAGCCCAGCTCTGGCATGCCTTTCTGACCTGGACACAGAGGTTAGGGTGGCCTTTTAACAACGGGAATTCACGGGCCTCCTGCGGAAAGAGGGCAGTGGGTGGGATCACAAAAGGACCCTGGGTTCCCACTCTTCCCTCACCAGGGCGCCACCCTCCGCCTGGCTTACGTTCACAGTGACATTCTCCCAGGGCAGCAGCGGGACCAGTGGCTGGCAGGGGCCCCCACCCAGTGCCTGCCAGCACAGCCCCGCCTCAGCGTGCAGCGAGCACGGCGCCTCCAGTCGCCAGCTCCGCGGGGACAGCAGCCGCAGCCGAGCGGCATGCCAGACGTTCCGGTGTGCGCGAGGGTCTGCAGGGAAAGGGCGCGGTCACCGCGTGCCCAGCACCCCTCCTACTGCTCCGCCCCCAACCCGGGCCGGGCTCACCCTCCTTGAAGGGGCAGATGTCCGTCCTGACGGAGTCGGGCTCCAGGGGCCACACCTGGAAAGGAAACAGAGCTCTCCTCAGATCAGTTAAACCCAGACAACCCTCCGTGATGAGCATGTGCTGGGCCCGCCGCTAGGCCGTGCGAACGCATTTACTCAGCAGACGTTTCACAAGCACTTGCCGGGTCTTCTCGCCTTTTACAAAGCCCCGCAGATGCGCACGTTTATTCATCCAGCAAACACAATGCCAAGCACTGGCAACGTCTTCTTTCAAGAAGCTTTTAATGAGTGCCTACTATGTTTCTTAGCGCTATGGTAGGCACAAGGAATGTTCAATAATTAATTTTAATTCATTCCACAACCACTTTGTGAGCACCTACCAGGTGCCTGGTAATGTGCTAGGTACTAAGGACATGTTCATATATTCCTCAGTAGACTTAATTTTTTTTTTTGAGACAGAGTCTCCCTCTGTTGCCCAGGCTAAGTACAGTGGCAGCATCGTAGTTCACTGCAACCTCAAACTCCTGCCTCAGCTTCCCAAGTAGCTGGGACTACAGGTTCCCACCCGGCTAATTTTTCTATTTCATTTTTGTAGAGATGGGGTCTCACTCTTGCTCAGGCTGGTCTCAAACTCCCGACCTCAAACGATCCTCCCACTTTGGCCTCCCAAAGTGCTAGGATTACAGGTGTGAGCCACTGCACCCGGCCCCCTCAGTAGATTTTTTTTAAGAGCATCTATTATGTGCTTAGTCCTGTGTTAAGCACTAAAGATAATATTTTATTTATCAAACCTTTAAGAGTACCTACTATGTGGCAGGCACTGTGCTTGGCAATGAGGAGATCAAAATCACAGCAAACATTTCATGATCATCTGCTGCGTTCTACTGCTGGGCTAGGCAGTAGAGATTTATTCACTCATTCATTCGACAACCAGCACCCACTATATTCCAGGCACTGTGCAAGACTCTAGCAAAGTTATTACATTTGAATTAGATACGATTTGCTTGCTTTCACTGAAATCATAAACTCACAGTTGTCTGTAGTAAGGGTAAAATATGTAAATAAATTAGTAAATCAATCACTGATTTCACAATATTTATTGAGCATTTGTTGTGTACAAGAAGAAATTAGACAAATGCCCAAATAAGAAAGGAAGTGATAATGGACAAAGAAGGACAGAAGAAGTGCAAGGGGATATGGAGCCAGGAGAGGCCAGGTAGTTGGGGAAAACCTTTGGGAAAGAAGCGACACATGAGCTGGTAGGATTTGGTTGTATGGAAAAGGCGTAAGGGCATTTGAGATAGCAGGAGGTGCCTGAGCAAAGGCACAGAGGTGGGTGTGTCTTGGGAAGTAGCTCCATTGGATGTAACAGAGTTCCCATGAAGGGGAATCATGGGAAAAATACAGTGGAAAGGGTTCCATTGGGGGCAGAGTATGGGGCCCAGAACGCCAGGGAAGTGATGGGAAGGGAGGTGAGGCTGAAGGTTATTGGAACAGTCTAGAGGAACGGTGATAGAGGCCCAGACAGGACTGAGATGGACAGGAGGGGAAAGAGAATGAGAGACATTAACATCAGAGGTGAAGTGAATGGGACCTGGTGACCAGTGTCAATCAGAGGAAGAAGAAAGACCCAACATATTTAAGCCTGGATGTGCCACATTTCCTTATAACAGCCCCTGCAAGGCTGACACCATCATTATTCCCATTTTACAACGGGACACAGGCTCACAGAGATGAAATGACTTGCCCAAGGTCATACGGCAAGCGAATGGCAAGAGCTGGGATTCAAACCAGTCTGAGTCCACGGCACATGTTCGACCCTCCAGGGGGGCGCAAAGAGAGAGTCAGGGGAGTAGGGGAAGGCTTTGAGGAGGAGGTGACATTGGAAAGGGGCCATGAAGCTCTGTGGATGTAGGAATCCTGTGGATGGGGGATCAGGAAGAACATTCTGGCATGTAACAGGCAGAAGGCATGGGACAGCAGGAGTCAAGGGAGAGCCAGCCCCCCCCCCCCCGGAAGTCACAGTTTCTACCTCAAAAAAGAGTATGGAGAACGGCGAGATGGGGACACGGGGTGGGGGTCACTCCTCTCACCACCTTCCCAGTCCCCCCTCAGTGGCACCCCGCTGGACTCTGCTCCTACCTGAAAACAGAGGCAGGGAACCAGGTCTGTGTGGTTCAGGGTAACGGTCTGTGGCCCAGTCTGTGGGACAAGCAAAAAGAGGCAGTTGGAGAAGACAAGGAGGAAGAAGAGGGGGCAAAGTCAAGGAAACCAGGCAGGCAGAAGTTCCCCCGGCAATGTTCCCTTGCTTCGGGTATGTCCTCTTTGATAATGCACACACATCCTTACCATGGGCACCCCCCAGAGTGGGCGTGGGCTCGGGGCGGGGGAGGCCTCACCAGGTTTCTGTTCCACCAGGGCTTTGGGGAGCCCTGGACCTGATTCCAGTACAGGGAGAGGCCAAAGCGCTGCTCCTCAGAGACATTCAGCACCAAGCGCACGTCATCACCGTATGCAGACACGTGGAGCCAGGGCAAGGCTGGTGAGGGGGGCACAGAGAAAGAGGGCAGCTTACACTTTCTTCACCTCTTCTGCATGCCCACGCCTGGGTCATGCCCACCAACTGCGCTTGAGTTTCTTTTAAATCCCTTAGACTGGGAGGCCCTCCGAAGGTAGCCTGTGTCCCCATCTCAGTTCAGACTCCGCCTCTAGCAGCGGGCCCAGGGCTGAGCCCATGGAGGGCCCAGTATGTAGTCTTAGGACAGTTCTTCTCCTTGCTTCTCCCTCTGTAGCCAGGAGGATCTGTAACCGGCTCCGTAAGCAAAAACATCTCTTTATAGTTCTCTTATGTTTTGAGTTCCCAGGCCAGTAAGATTTGCTGACCAGAACTTTGTAACTTTCTCTTGCACGATCCATTCCTTTTTTTTTTTTTTTTCTACTTTTCTTTTTTTTAGTAGAGACGGGGTCTCAACTCCTGCTCAGGCTGGTCTCGAATTCCTGAGCTCAAGCAATCCTCCCACCTCAGCCTCCCAGAGTGCTAGGATTACAGGCGTGAGCCACCGCGTCAATGCATTCCTTTTGAGTTTTTTTCCCCCAGAAACAGCAGAACCTCCTTGCAGCCACGAGATAACTACAAAGGCTTACACCACCTGTTTGTCCAGAGAAGACAAAATAAGCGACACTCTACCACAGACCATGCTCAACCTCCTCCCCGCATCCCGCCTGCACACAAGGCTGAAAGAATGACTAATATTAACCCCTAGCCCATTATACTACTAAAATCCCCACACTGGGAGGGACTTATCTGCCATTTTTGATCATGTGATATATGTACTAGCATGACTTCTCACTGCGCTCGCGTGCCCTGCACTCCACTCCAAACATGCAATGATGCTCACTCACTTCATGCATTATTCATTTCATCTCCAGAAAAACCCCCGATGCCATTGGTCGGGGAGTCAGATCTGAGGCAGTCCATTCCCCCCACCTCCTGGTTGACGCACCCTCCGCAATAAATCTCCTTTCTTCCTTGACAATCCTTACTGTCTCAGTAATTGGCTTTCTGTGTGGCGAACAACAGAGAGACCCCTCCTTGTGGATTCGTTAACAAATCCTGTAACTTCTTTTAAACAAATCATTTTCCTCTGCTTAGAACTGTGACCTCTCTAACCTCATCTGCTAGGACTCCTGTCTTTAACTATTCTGCTGCAGACACACTGGCCTCCTTACTATTACTTAAATACATATGACACATTCCTGGCCCCAAGCCCTTTGCACTGGCCATGCCCTCTGCATGGAACCCTCTTCCCTCAGACACTCACCTGGCTTCTCCCTCACCTCCGTCAGGTCTTTGCTCACTGAAGTGAGGCCATCCCTGACCTTTCTACCCCCCTTCCCGGAATTTTCTCCTAAGCGCTAATCACCATCTAACTTACTGTATACTTCACATCTCCTTGTGTTTACTGTGTCCTCCCTCGCCCCAACTCCAACCCCAACTCCCAGATCCATGAGGGCAGGGTTTTTTGTCAGCTTTGTTTATTGATTCATCTCCAGTGTCCAGGGACATGCCTGGCACGGAGTAATTACTCAGTAAACATCTGTCGAATAAGTGAATCAGTATCTACAGAATGAATGAAGCAATGAAATGCGTGGTGTGTACCTGTGTTTTCAAAGCTCTGGTGCTCAGTAGTTTTTAATGCATTGCCAAAGGGGCAGGCCAAGTTTAATTTTAAGAAACCAAAAAGAAAGAGAAGTTGAAACAAATTTAATAGCTCAAAAAACATCACAGTGTTTTTATCTTAATCTGAGTGCTAGTTATGGAAGCGTATACATATATAAAAACTAATTGAACTAGACATTAAAATTAGTGCATTTTACATACTTTTATATATGCATATTAATGCACAATAAAAAAGAAAATAAAAGGCCAGGCAACGGTGGCTCACCCCTATAATCCTAGCACTTTGGGTTGCCGAGACAGGAGGATCACTTGAGGCCAGGAGTTTGAGACCAACCTAACCCACGTAACAAGACTCCGTCTCTATAAAAAATTAAAAATAAAAAAATTTGCCTGGTGTGGTGGTGGGTGCCCTGTCATCCCAGCTACTCAGGAGGCTGAGGCAGGAGGATCGCTTGAGCCCAGGACTTTGAGGTTGCAGCGAGCTACGATGATGTCACTGCACTCTAGCCCAGGCAACCAAGAGAGACCCTGTCTAAAAATAAAAATAAAATAAAATAAATCCAAATAGTGCATGGGAAAAAATCAGAACCTTGACTTTCTTAGCTCTTATTTCAGGTTTAGTATAATTTTAATTTTGATATATGGAGGAGGGCACCGTAATTTTGACAATGCTTTGGGCCTCTAGATGTCCCTGGTACTAATAAATATTTGTTATAAGGAATGAGAGACTCATCTTTCCATTCCCCAGTGCCTAGCGCAGAGGAGCAACCACTGCAGTCCGTGAGTTACGAATGAATGAATATGCTCTGCAAGCTTCTGGGATGTGGCGGTCCAGATCTGAAGCAGACTCCAAGGGTCCCTCCCACCTCCCAGCCCACCGGCCCCAGCCCCTACCCCAGCAGCTCTGGATGCTGTTCCGGACTTCGAGCCCCCTGCAGTCTGGGGAGAGATCACAGAAAAGCCTCCAGTAGGGCTGGTGGCCAAGGAAAGAAGGGGGGCAATCTGACCCACAAGGGGCACTGAGAAAGGTTCCCTGTCCCGCAAATACCACCCACATCTATCCAGTGCTCGAAACACCTTCCCCAGGGGCTGGAAAGCTGTGTCACCCAGGAAGAGAAGTCCCAAGGGACTAACTCTGGGAAGGACGTGAGCTCAGACCTCTGCCTGAGAGTGGAGGGGACCGAGAAGAGGGTGAAAGCAGGAGGGGAGTGGCTAGAAGGACTTGGGACCCCTGGAGCTCTGTGGCCACCTACCAGGCAGCTGCTGTGTGAGGTTGAGTTCCTTCTGATACCTGGGCTGAGTGTAGGACCAGATTCGCATCTCAGCCCCCAGGGCAGCCTCGAAGCAATCAAATACCACCGAGCCCTGTGAGGAGGGGAGAGGGGACGGCTGGTGCTATAGGGCTCAGAGTCCAAGCCAAGGGCCGTGAGCTCATCTGTGCGGACCACTCTGCTCACCGACCCCTATCGCCAACCAATGACTATATTTATACTGTATAGCCTGAAATCTGCCATTCAATTTTCCTTCAAGGGTCCCAATTCTAAAGCAAACATCCTCAGCAAGGTTGAGTTTGAGCCCCTGTCCCCCCGCTGTGGTCCTGGATCACCCGGCCAAAGCTAAGGAGGGAAAGACACCCTGATACAGATGTGGGATGCCCTCTGCTCAGAAGTGGTTCTCACACCCAGTGCCTCCGTGGCGGTTGTCAGGTGGGCCAAGCAGATGTTTTCCCAGTCAGCAATTTTCCAGCTAAGAGGATACTGGCTGGGGGTTAGAGGTTGGAGGGGAGTCAAAGGGTTCAAGTACTTTGGCCTCAGTGGGAGACAGACCTTCCAACCATGTGTGGCCTCCTGAGGCAGGGAGAAGCCCCAACATCCTGAACTATAGTAGATACACGCGGGCATGTGTGGCATGACTCTTTTCTTAGTCCGAGTGTCCAGAGAAGTGCATGCAGCCCACAGACCACCCCTCTCCAAGCCTCAGTTTCTGTATCTGGAAAATGAGAGTAATAATAATGCCTAGTTTAGGCCAGGCGTGGTGGCTCACACCTATAATCCTAGCACTCTGGGAGGCTGAGGCTGGAGTATCACTTGAATTCAGGAGTTCAAGACCAGCCTGAGCAAGAGCGAGACCCCGTCTCTACTAAAAATAGAAAAAATTTTCTGGGTGTCCTGATGCACGCCTGTAGTCCCAGCTGCTCAGGAGGCTGAGGCAGAAGGATCGCTTGAGCCCAGGAGTCTGAGGTTGCTGTGAGCTAGTGAGACTCTGTCTCAAAAAAAAAAAAAAGTGGCTCACGCCTGTAATCCTAGCACTCTGGGAGGCCGAGGTGGGAGGATGGCTCAAGATCAGGAGTTTGAGACCAGCCTGAGCAAGAGTGAGACCCCGTCTCTACTAAAAATAGAAAGCAATATCTGGACAACAAAACATATACAGAAAAAATTAGCCGGGCATGGTGGTGCATGCCTGTAGTCCCAGCTACTCGGGAGGCTGAGGCAGAAGGATTGCTTGAGCCCAGGAGTCTGAGGTTGCTGTGAACTAGGCTGACGCCACAGCACTCTAGCCCGGGCAACACAGTGAGACTCTGTCTCAAAAAAAAAAAAAAGCAAAAAATAAAAAGCCTAGTTTGTGGGGTAGTTTTGAGGGTCACAAAAGAAAGGAAAAATTAAATTTATTGGAATCTTTTAGTGCTGTGCATCATATCAGGTGTTGTACAAGTATCGATTTATTTAATTCTCACCACAGCCATATGGGGTAGGACTATCCCTTTTCTTTCTTTTTTTTTCTTTAAGTAGTCAACAGGGTAAGGCGTGAATCTGGTCCTACCCTCAGCCCATGTTAACAGACATTTCACAAAGGAAGTTACGCAAATAGCCAATAAGCATCTGAAAAGATGCTCAATTTCATCAGAGATGTACAAATTAAAACCACAATGACATACCACCACATACATAGCAGAATGGCTAAGATTTAAAATTACAACACCAAGTACTGGCGAAGACGAGAAGCAAGAGAAAATCACTCCAGGAAGTTGTGTGATGATTTCTCACTAAGTCAAACCCATGAGGTAGGACTATTCTTATCCTCATTTTACAGACAGTAAAACTGAGGCATAAAAGGCTGAGAAGAACTTGTCCGCAGCTCTGATCAGAATCGGGACTTAAAGAGATAATGCTTGTAAAAGCGTTTTATAGATTTCACCTTTAGAAGGTGGTTGTTGTTGCTATTATTATTATTGTTTTGCGTACCACAGGCTGACCAGGCTGCACAAGGGCAGCAGGGACGCGCACCTCCAGCAGGACGCAGCGGGTGGTGGGGTGGGCCTGGAAGGAGAGCAGGACTTGGGCCTGGAGAGAGGCTGTGAGAAAGGGCAGGGGTCATTCAGGCCCAGGGGCCTCAGGAAAGACCCTGGCAAGGGACAGTTGGGCCAGCCGGGTTCTGCTCACCATTCCTGGGCTCCTCAGGCTCCTGGTCAGCTGCTCCTCCAAACGTTTCCGCATCTTCAGGCTCTTCCCAGCGCCCTAGAGGAACCCGAGAACAAGGCTCAGGTGAGGCTGGGCTGGCTCCGGGCATGGCTTCCTTCCGGGGCTGGGAAGCAGGGCAGGCTCGGGGAGACCCCACTGGTTGGGGGTCCTTCAGCAAGTGTCCTCCAGACTGCCCTGAGCACTGCCCACCAGATTCCCCAGCCCTCATGCCCACCCTGGGCACTCTGACGCGGCACGTGCACAGCCACGGGATGCCTCGCTCACCGTGCACCGCCAAGTGGACAGCCACGCGAACGCAGAGGTCACAGTCGGTCTCCTGGTGGCACCTCAGCAGCAGCTCTGTGCGCAGGTGTGTAGGCACCAGCACAGGGCCCGGGGCGGGCACGATGCCTCCAGGCAGGCAAAGCACGTCACCATCTGTGTGTGGAGAGGGAGGTGGGAGCCGAAGCTGTTCAGAGCTCAGAGTTCGGTGGCACTTACACCTCCAGAGGGCCCAGGAGCTTGGCGCTTCCTGGGCTGAGGGTGGGTGGGGAGGCATGGGACTGGGCTAGCTCTCCTCCCTCCAGCCAGCCTGGGAAGTTCTTTTCTCTGTACTCACCCCAGAGGTGGCAGGAAAGGCCCTGGGAAGGAGAGGAAGGAAAGTCAGAGTGTATGCCCCCAATCTAAGCACCTTTCTCTGCCTGAGACCCTTGCCCAACGCTTTCTGGGGCTCCCTATTCCAAGCCCCTCCCGGAAGAAGGCAGATCCGGCTCTTTCCCTCTCCCCACTCTTCTCTTCTCCCATCAGTTCCAGACAGACCAGCCTGGGCAGTTCTGGTGGCGGCAGTGACAGGAGCCAGGCCAGGGCTCTGCTGGGCCAAAGACTGAACTCTGAGTCTTCCCCAATCCTCGCAGGGCCCCAGACTCACCGGAGAGCAGTAGGCAGTGTCTCGAGGCTCCAGGAGCCTCTCCAGAGAGAAGACCACGGGGCTTCGGCCCAGTGCCAAGGACAGCAAGAACCAGGGCACAGGCATCTTCCAGGTGCCAGGCGGCACTGAGGCCTGAGGCCCCGTCCTGCCCCCCCAAGGGGGGGCAGGCTCCCCACCCCTGACCCCACTCAGCCCCGTGTCTGTGGGTGACAGGGATCAGATCCCTTCCCAGCCTCTGGGGTCCCAGCGCTGGGTAGCTTGTGCACTCCCTCTCCCGTGTCCTGACTCTTGTCCTGGTTCCAGCCCAAGTGCTTTCGCTTTGGCTCCCAGCAGGCAGCCGGCTGTTCCCGCCCCTGCCGTGTCCCTCCCACCAACACCGGGCCTGGGAGCCAGCAGCCTTGGACGAGGGTGGTGGCCTAGCCTCCTCCTCCTTTGGCTCTCCTCCTCCTCCTCTGCTGACACCTGGCTGGGAGGGGCCCCTGAAAAAGGCATCATGGCTGAGTAAGGAAGCTTTTACTCACCCTGGGAATCCCTGAGGAGAAGGGCTCCTGCGACTTAGTGTGCTCAGGGCCTGGGCAATCCAGTGTGCAGTGGCATTCCCGCTTCCCTGGCCCTGGGATCCTGGGGCCCAGAGTCCCCCCTTACTGAGTAACCCAGGTCCCCTCACACACTTCTCCGGGCCTCAGTGACCCTTTGTGGGACAGGGCACCAGAAAGTAGACTATTCACCACTGCCTGACTTAGGCTAAAGTGTGGTATGGGGAGAAGAATCCCAGGACCCAGAGCCAGGCAGACAGCGGTGCCATTTGTGCTGGGGCCATGGGCCGGTCGTGTGATGGTGGACACGGCTCCTATCTAAGCTTCTGTGTTTTCCTCTCTTCTCCTGGAAGCATCACAGTGAGGACGAAGGAGACTGCCCGCTCCTCCTTTGCCTTTGGGGGGCACTGCTGGGGGGCTGTGAGGGCTGCATGCGGGCGTGGACAAGAAGGATCTGGGCCTAACAACCCCCAGGCAGCGTCCTGCTGACCCCAGCCACACCAGAGAAGCACACTGCATTTCGTAGTGTGTCTACCATGTTTGCCTTTATTCATCTTTCCGGACCTTAGTCTCCTGGCCACCCAGAGCCAAAGCCTCTTTTCCTGGGTCCAGTCTTCCCTCCCTCCACTCTGTGCAGGGCCCTGGTACGGGAAAGGGAGCTTTCTGGCCCCCGAGGGGTTTTTGCCCAATCCCCACCCAACGCACCTTCCTTCAGAGCTGACACGGGGTCAGCTCCTGCCCCCTCTCTCCATCCTGGACTGGAGCATTCCAGACTGCTCTCTTGCAGTTTTGGAGAGAGGAAGTGGGAAGATCGCCCTCCCTCATCAGAACAGGGGTTTGAGGAATTCTCGGCGAAGAGTGACTCCCTAGGGACTCCTAGAGGCTGGGTAAGCACGGGGAGGAAGCCGGACACGTCGGGGAGGGGCTGGGACTCCGGGGCTGGGCGGCCGGAATGATGCTTTCTGGCCCCTAGTCCTCAGGAGGCATCCGGAGGGCTCCGGGGCGGCAGGCTCATTCCGGGGCTCCAGCCAGTGCCCCTGCGCGCTGCAGCCGCGGACGTCCGGGCCCGCGGGGGAGCTTGCTCAGCCTTGGTCGGCAAGTTGGGCGGCCTCGCGTTCGAGCCGGCGGCACAGCTCCAGTCGGCCCCGCACGCACTGCCGCGCCCCGAGGCGGCCCCAGCCGGCGGCTCTGGTGGAAGGCCGCGCGTCCAGGGCCCGCAGCAGGCGCGGCAGGTCGCGCAGCAGGCGGTAGCGCGGCAGGGCGCGCAGCGGCGGGGGGATGTCGCCTTTGGCGCAGAGGCGGCTGAAATAAGCGAGGAGCAGCAGCGGGCGCGGAGCGGCGCGGAGCAGGGCGCGCAGGGGCGCGGCGCGGGGGTCGGGGCGGCGGGCCGGGCCGGGGCCGGCTCCGCTCCACAGCAGCAGCACCGTGCCCCGCTCCCGCGCCACGCGCGCCCGCGCCGCCCAGAGCCACGGCAGCGGGCCCAGGCGCGCCACACGCCTCCCTTCCCACAGGTCCACGATCACGTCGCGCCCGCCGCCCAGCGCGGCCCGCAGCAGTTCGGCCAGCGCTCCCACCAGGCGCCGCTGCGCCTCTGAGTCCGCAGCGTGCAGGAGCAGCACCGGCCGCGCTCGGCCCGGACCTGGGCGGGAGCAACAGATGAACCGGGTGGGGGTCTAAGCGACCGCCCAGCCCTCTCCTCCCCCGCCTCCCGGCCACACCGTAGGGTGCCTCCCCTCCCCCCTTTTTTGCCCTGGGAGTTGGAACCCAAAGCAGCCCTAGCCCATAGGGTGCCTGTGGGCTAATTCCGGAGCAAGGACCAGGGCACCCGGCTTGGTAAGTGCAGTGCAGGCTGGATTTCCGCCCCGCTCGCCTCTTGCCCAGAGTCTTGGTTCAGTGACAACGGGCATGGAGGGGCCTGAGGCTCACCACTGGGTAGTAGTGGCAGGAGGCCTGGGCAGGGGAGGGTGAGGGGGCACCTAGCCTAAGAGCTGCACAGATCCGAATCCCCAGGTTACCCCCAGGTGAGCTTACCTGACAGTGGGCGCCGGAGGATGAGAACCAGAACAACAGCCAGCAGGGTGGTGAGGGCCAGCAGTGCCAGGAGCAAGAGCCCCAGGTGTCTGTGAGGGACTGAGTCAAGCAGGGTGAGGCCAAGCCCAGCTCCTCAGCGCCCAGCCTCCCTCTGACCTCCCCTTCCCCCACCAAGAACTCACCATCAGGACACAGGCGGTGCTTCCAGGCAAACTGGACATCTGACCTCCACACCTGAGGGCACAGAGCCCCCACCCCTGTGAGCCAGGGCATCCCCTTCTTGCAGGAGGGGTTAAATAGGGCAAGCAGGGGACAGGGGAGAAGGGGACGCGTTCCCACTGACTCGGGAATTCCTCCAGTGCAGGGTTTGTGTCTGCTCCAGCTCTCGCCCTGGCACAGAACATGTCAAGGGTGGCAAACTCAAGTGTGACAAGTGCCAAACTCAAAAAGTAAACTCATAAAGTTGACCAGGACTGCTGTGAGGCTCTGAAGCGCAGGCCTTGACTGAAACACTCAGACACCCCTGAGCCCCAGGCCGCTGCCACCATGCCACTGGGTTTTCTGATTTTTCAAGAGAAGCCAGAAATTCAGCTTTATGTATACACGTAAATGGTCTAATTCCAATTTCAAACATTGTGCTGGCCAAACCAAACATTTTTGCAGATGGGATTTTTCAGATGGGCCACCAATGGAGTAGATGCCAGGGATCTGTGTGCAGAATGAGGGTAGGATTCCTTACCAGGACACAGCCCCCTGGCCTCAGGAGGGGAATGATGAGGTCTAGTATCACGGGGCTTGAGCCCTGGGTCTGCAGGAACAAAAAGCAGAATGACTCTCCCCATGGCGCCAGATCTGGCTCTGTCCAGCCTCTGAGTCTTTGCCCATGCTGTTCCTCCCCAACCCGCCTCCCCAGGCTTCCAGGCAAGTGCCACCTCTGGCGGGAAGACTTCCCCAGCAACTCTAGCCCCCACTGATCTTTCCCAGATTTCGACTCTTGCTGCAGTCGGCACTTGTCAGCAAACATATTCTGTGTGCCAAGCCCTGAGGAAAGAAGACAGAGACAGACCTTGTCTCTGTGCTCCAGCGGCTCACAAACCAGGGAGGCTAATTATCTGCTGCCCCCCTTCACTCTCCCACACAACTGAGCGGTACCTTGTCCGCTGGAAAGAATGCAAGTGGTAGAGTCAGGAGACCTAGGCTCAGGCTTTTAACTGTTGTTTCTGTAGCCCCTGGCTGTGTGGTCTTTGCAGAGAGATACCTCTCCTCCCTGAGCCTCAGTTTCTTCCTTTGTTTATGGGGATGGGTAATAATCTTTATTTTACTGGTTATTGAGAGCATCAAATGGCAATGTGCATATGAACATTTTTTATAATAAACTGCAGTGTATATTCATTTATTAGTAGTAGCTATCATTAGACTGTGAACTCCTTAAGGGCAGAGACTGGATTATATGCTTTTATTGTATTTCCCAGGGCCTAATACAGGGTAGGTACAGAGTAGACACTCAATAAATGCATGCTGAATTGGGCAGAATTGATTGCGAGCTGTCTGCAGGCAGGATTTGGGTCTACCCTGTGCCGGTCAGGGAGTTCACCACAGTCCCCATCCTTCAGGAACACTTTCCACTCCCTACCAGCAAACCTACACCTGCTTCAGAACCCATTCTCTGACCAGCTTGTGATACCGTGGCTCTCGAATTATGGCTGCAGTCAATGAAGGTGGTCTTTACTCAGCTCACAGAAATAAATGAGTCAGTGGATTTGGTCTCAATCTTAGGTTATCCCAAGACTTTGTCTCAAATCTTAAGCATGACTTGGTCTTAAATCTTAAGTGTTGGCTTACCTGTCTGCTTGGGAGCCCTCATAGAATGCGAAACAAATAAATCAGCTGCAAGTGAGCATATCGGAAAGAACTGGAAAGAGCTAGTCATGCTTAGTCAGCTTGGTGCTGTGGTATTGTGGATGTTTTTGATTGCGGTTTTTATATCAGATATGCAGAAGAGAGTCTGCTAGGCAAACTGTTCCTAGTCCACGTAATAGAGTTACATCTGTCGGTAGTTTACAGTATTGTGCAAAGAGCACTTCAGCTTCCCGGGGCTCTGCCTCCCGAGACAGAGAACTTCTGCACAGGTGCGTACGGAGGCAGGACGGTAGTGGCGAGAGGACAGCTGAGTTCAGTGAAAGGCATTAATATAAAATGTGGCGGCCGTTCGGGTAGGCTAGGGAACAGCTGGATGTGGGAGGGCCACTCCTTTGCCTCTGTTATTCCTGTAAATTCAGAAACTGAGAGGATTGGAAGCTGCCCCCTTGAGGACCCCACTAGCTGACAGAGAAGCTTCTAGTTAATGGAAGTCAGGGATTTGTTTGCCTCCACCTGCCCAGGGTCTGTCTCAATGAGGTCACAAGGAAATTGGGGGTTGTGCTCTGAGCAATAGGACATAGTGGGGGCGAAGCCCTGCCCAGACCATACCTGGCTGACACTGTACACAGGGGGCACCAAGGTGTCCTGCCCCAAGCCTGGGTGGCTCCAGGCAGCACTGAAGGTGGCATGCATCCTCGAGGAGAAGTGGAGGATCAGCTGCTGGGCCTGGGTATCCATGCTCACTTTCCAGGATGTGAGAGACCCTGCATGTGCGGGGCGATAGGAGCTGGGCTGCAGCTGGAGGAAGCTCAGGGCTGGGCTAGAATTTGGCTTGGTCACAGTTGGGTAAGTGTGAAATGGGAGCAGGGAGTCCCAGCCGAGGTCACCTCTTGGCTCACCAGTCTGGTGGGGGCACTCAACGTGGCTGCTGTTTCCGAACGAGAACTGCAGAATACAGGAGTGGCAAGTCAGCGTGCTTCAGGCAACACCCCCACCCTCACCATCCCTGCTCTCACTCATCGTTGTACCTTGAAGCAGAGCTGCGGGTGCAAGTCCACTTTCTCCAAAACATACCACTTGGGAGAGAGGAACGTTAGGGAGGAAAATCCCTGGGCCCTAGCCCTGCCCGCCCCGGCCCAGGGAGGGCCTGTCCTCACCCCCTCTGACTCTTGAGCCGTGGCATTGGGGAGGTCTTCGCAGAGGGCGTGCCAATCCTGTCTCTGGCAGAGGGAGGCCTGCAGCTTCAGTGGGCAGCGGAGTGTCGGGGCCATGACCATCTGACTGTGCTGGCTGTAGTCGGTGAAGTGCACTGACTTCCAGAAGTCGGAGCCATCTGGGCAGGTATCAGGGTGAGTGAGGCCTCCGCCCTGCCTCAGTGCCACCTTGCTGCCCACACCCCCACGGCAGCAGGAGGTGCCATTTGTGAAAGTACACAGCATGGGTCCTGGCCTGAATAGGTAATAAATGAGCATCCCTTCTCCATTCTCCTTTTATTACCTTTCTCTCCAGCTGTCTCCTCTCCTTCCTGGGCCTCCATTCTGGCCAGCTTCTTGCGGCTCCCCCAGATTAGAAATTTGCTTAGCCTCCTCTCAGAACTAGGAATGACTTCTCCCATCTCTCCTTTCTAAATCCTGTGCATTTTCTGAGCCCAGCTCAGGTGCCACCTCCTCTAAGAGACCCTCCCTGCTCTCTACAGCCTTCCTGGGCTTCTCCCTTCCCTCCCTTCCTGCCCTCCGGCCTAGCCCTCAATTATACCCCTGCCCTGTCAGTGCTGCGGGCTGCTTTGGGCTATTCACTCATTGTGTCTGAGTGCCCTGTCTCTCTTTGAGGACAGTCATGTGCATACAACACTTTAGACATCACTGACCACTCTCACATGTAATATTTAATTCAAGCGTCACAGACAGCTTGAAAGGCAGGACAGGTATCATTATTTTACAGGTGAGGGAAGTGAGACTCTGAGAAGAATAATCGGCAGAACCTAGATGTGAACCCAGGTCTTCTGGCCCATCTTCTTAGGACAGCACCCTGGATCTCATGTTTGTGAACCTCTCACAGTGCTACAATACTAGGGACTCTGGTTTATTGGCAAGTTGATTGGTAGACAAGACAGCCCTTTACCCCCACCGACTCCAGGGAAAGTGCATGCCTTCTGGGGATTTCCTCCAACACAAGTGTGAAGTGTGTGTGTGTCTGTGTGTGTGTATGAGAGAGAGAGAGAGAAGGTATGTGTGCCCAAGGGAGCATATGAACATTTACAGGCTTCAGGCCAGCTCTGGAAGGGACATTTTTTATGCCTCACGGTGTCTTCTTGCAGGTAGGAGTCCTGGGGGATAGGGGAGCAGGCAGTGTGTGTGTGTCTGTGTGTGTGTGTGTGTGTGTGTGTGTGTGTGAGTGACAGAGAGAGAGACAGAGAGAAGGTATGTGTGCACAAAAGAGCATATGAGCACTTACAGGCTTCAGGCCAGCTCTGGAAGGGACATTTTTTCCGCCTCACAGTGTCTTCTTGGAGGTAGGAAGCCTGGGGGACAGGCAGAGAGGGTCAGAGGACTGGCTTTTCCTATCTCACCCAGACCTGAAACTCATTCTGGCTTTACCTTACCGTGATGTGAGCTGCCTGAGCTGGCAGGGCACTGAGGAGGGAGCGGTGTGGGTTGTGGGCAAGGGTGGGGAGGGTCTCCAGCGTGCAGGACAGAGATCGGCAAGTGAGGGGCTGACTCCTCCTCTCCCTGGACAGAACTAGCCCCAGAAGGAGGGAAACTGTGAGGTCCACATTGCTCAACTTTGGTCTTCCCTGGCCTGCGCTCTCAGCCATTCCCACAATGCCCAGTTCCCTCAGTTGGCTCCTCACTCTGGACTGTCGAGATGCCCAACTCTTGTCCACCCTGGCGGTTGCCCACGCTCCAGGTCTCTGCCTGCACCCTCTCTTTGGTCTCCAACATAAGAGGGTGCCTTGCCTTTTCTGTCTAGTTCAAACAACAGGTACTTCAGACTTACAAAGAAAGGGGGAAGGAAAAAAAAAGGAGGAAGTTGGCTACAAAGGCCCAGAGGGGACAAGACTTTTAGGGGCCTTTGGAATGTTGCAGTGGCCATGCCCATGCCCCTGCCTTGACTCCTCAGAACACACAGCGATGGTGGCTGTCTGTTCTGGCTCTGTGGGCTGAGGCCAGGTCTAGGCCAAGGAAAGCTGGGTTTGGATGGGGCTGTGGTTGGAATCACCCTTAGAAGGTCCTGTGTTCAGGGGGACCCTTCCACCTCTGACCCAGCCCATCTGGCACCAGGCTTCCTAAGCATCTCAGTAACACCCAGTCCCCTTAAACCTGACTTACTGGAGACATGCTTGACCAACTGTGCTACCTGGGGGGCCTAGGAGCAGAGCCATGGACAACCCACACCTTTTCCTCTGCTCACCTCTATGCACAGACAGGGCAGAAGGAATTCATAAGGCAGCTCTGCAGCGTGGCCCCCAGACACGACTTTCTGTTGACGGCAGCGAAGGGAGAAGAGATGCCTGAGAAAGAGTGTAGGCACCATGGACAAGGACAGGAGGGAGCTGGGACCTTGGCCAACACAATCTCATTTTCCTTTCATGGGAGACTTACTTCTTCCACCAAGAAATTTCCTCCTACAGAGTCTCTGCTCTGTAGTCTGACCATTTGCTCTAGGTGCTCTAGGTGGAGTTCGGCGAAGGAGACAGGGAAAGGAATATACACTTACTGAGCTACTACTGTATGCCAGGCAGGGCACTAGGTGCTAAAAGCATTAACTCAATCAATTTAATGCTAGCATCACAGCGATCTTGTGAAGTAACATCACAATTATATAAATGAAGGGAGCTGAGGGCCTCGGGTACAGCAGCAGTACCAACTGTATACAGCTGCATCCATAACAACTGCAGGTGGAGATGGGAGGTTAGGGCCTGAGCTGGGAGAATGGGGGACATCTCATTCTTTGAGGGATAGGAACAAAGGGAGGGAGGTAGAGGGGTACTAAGACAGATATGACTATTTTGTTATATTCTCAGGGCAAACAACCTCTTAGGGGAACTGAAAAGGCTTTTTAATGCAACCGAATCACATTGAGGGTCCTCTCATTGGGGGCAAATACCATATTCATTTATCTGCTTGTCATTCACGGTGGCTTCAGGTGTCTGCCTGCCCCTCCTGTCCCTTTCTTCCCAGGTGACAAGGCATCCTGCCTTTTCTGTCTAGTCCCAAGAAGTGTTAGTGCCAGCCACTTCAGCTTGTAAGGAGGCCCTGGACAATTACCTTCCCTCTCTGGGCCTAAGTCTCCCCATGTGTGCAATGAGTGGGCCTCTTTTGCTCCAGCTCTGAGTGATCTGGCTTTTTACAGGGGATGACCAGCCATACCTGGGCATCAAAGGGACTGTTCAGGTCTTCACACTCCAGTGCCCACTGGTGACAAAGACGCATGCTGACCTCAGGGCCTGGAGGAATGGTCACCCGAATAGCCCTCGCCTCAGGCAACAAATCAAAGGAGAACTCAGGCCCTGGGGAGAGGAGGGACTTGGTAGGCTTGTCTCATGGCCTTAGCATGGGTATCGCTACTCAGCGGAACCCATCTCTTGTCCTACCCTATGCCTACCTCTATGCATTTGTGTGTCCAGTCTGGGGAGAATTTCCACTGCCTCTGGATCTGAAGGTTCGGTCCTTTTGGTGCGCAGCCCCTTGTGGGAGATGTCTGGGGAGGGGATGCAAATACGATGGCTCTTCCCAGACAGGCAACAGATACCCAGCAGCTTCCTCTGTAGGCAGAGAACAAGGCTGGCCTTAAGCCAGGAGTCAGGAGATCTGGTCTATGGCCATACTACCCTGAACGTGCCAGATCTCATCTGACCTCGGAAGCTAAGCAGGGTCAGGCCTCATTAGTATTTGGATGGGAGGAAATCTGGCTTCTGTTTCTGCCTCTGGAAGCTGAGGTACCACAGACAAGTAAGTTGTTCAGCTTCCTTCAGCCTCAGTGTCCCTAACTGTGTAATGGCCAGGATAGGCTACTTCATCCCCACACTTTCCATCGCACTCACGTGACCGGGGAGCAAAATGGGAGGCGAGAGAGAAAAGGGCTGTGAGCCACGGGGTGGGGCTGAAGTGGCAGGGAGAGTACCTGAGCAGATGCTGCCATCCTGTGCCTCCTACAGAACTTGGACTTGGAAGGCGTTCTGGGTTTCTGCACGAGGAGGTGGAAGCAGCCCCACTGAAGGCCTGCGCAGGGGGGGACACACTTACTATCCAGCCCTTCGCTGCCCTCCCCTGCCTGGAGATGGGGCCCAATTTCGGATAGTAAGTCATTTTAAATAAAGGAGGGTAAGGATGTCAAGCTTCTTCAGTCCTGAAAATTACGATGCAAATTTAAAAAGGATTAATTTCTTAAGTAGATTTAAAAAGGCTATGTACACAAAGATATTCATTGTAGTATTATTTCTAACAGTAAAAAATTAGAAAAAACTGCCAATTCTTAAGCAGTGTTATGGGCATTTAGTATGCACCAGGCACTGAGCTAGCCAATGAAAATATAGAGTTGAATAAGAAAGAAGATCCTACTTTACAAGTAGAAGGTAATAACAGAAAGTTTATAGAACTCAACATTTTTAGTCCCAAGAATCTTGGCTGAAAAGATTAACATCTTAACAAAATGATACAATTGCACCCATGAATATCATTCATGGTGTGTTATTTTAGGATGCTGTAAGTCCCTGTTGAGGTTGAAACAGGACAAATATCTGTTCTGGTATGACAGATCCAATTTGCCTCAGCCTATGTGGCCCCCAACAATGTCCCTAATTCACATCTTCACTGAGAATGGCCCAGAGGGCTGTTTCTCATACCTGGGGGATCTGACAGCAGATGCAAGCACAGAGAGCAGGAGCAATGCCCAGCACGCCGAGGCTTTGTGGAGGGGAGGGCCACCTGGGTACGGCAAGGAATACGGGCAGACCTTCCTGCGAAAAACAGAAAGGAAAGCAAACAATAGGGTCTAAGGAGGTCCTTCCCCCCTGACACAAGCTGGATGTGAGGCTGAGCTCTGCCACTTACATCCTGGAAGTGTGACCTTGGGCAAGTTACAGGACCTCTCTAAGTGTCAAATTCTTCATTCATAAAGTGGGCCTGTTGTCAAAGTCAAGGAAGGTAACGTGTGGGGGATGTGGAGTAGAGCACGCCGTAAAGCACATATGAAGGATTACTGCTGTACTACTAATAGCAGTGAGCGACCAGGTAAGGGGAGGAACCAGTGTTTACGGAGCGCCTGGAGATTTATCCATGCCTCTTATTTAATCCTCCCTAGAGGTCAGAAGCAACACTGTCTTCATCGTGCAATCATTTCTGCTATGCTACTATGCTCCTCAGAAACTGAGGGCCCGTTGGAGGGGTTAAGTGCCCTGTCTGAGGCCACACGGAAGTCTGTGGCAGACCCGCAGTGCAAATGCAGGCTTGTCCTAATTCCAAACTCGTACTTTTTTCTTGATACTGTGCTACTTCCCAGGTTGGGAACTAAAAGTTAGAATGGAGAGCCTGCCGTGGTTCTGGAATAAAGGGAGAGGTTGGGGAGAGGAGTGGGCCGGAAATGAGACTCACCAGTGAAACTGTCATCCTGAAGGCACAGGGCCCAGTAGGGAAAAGAAAGGAGAGAGTTATTATTAGTAGGGACCTCCACAAGGAGCATTCTCCCTGGGATCTTTGCCTCAAGTCTCTAATTCCGATTAGCCGTCCACAGCTAATAGCTTATCCAATTGGGCTCTGTTCTTCCCAGCTCCACTCTGCCCAGGCCCTCAGTGCACCAGGACCTTGGCTACCTCTCTGAGACTATTAGAGGACACACTGAGACCCCAGAGCACAGGGACTGGGAAGGTAGCAAAGGCGGGCAGGGGAGTGGGGAGCTTTATGCCCGTGTGGGCGAGGTAGGCGTCCCTACCTGGCGGCGGCACCTTACCATGTGAGAGGCCAGCAGACGGCAGGTTCTCCAGAAAGGCAGGTGGGGACAGCCAATCCCAGCAGGGGCAGAGAGGCTGATGAGAAGCAGGAGGAGAGGCCAGAGCAGGGCTGCGAGTCTGGGCTGCCCCATGGGCTTCTGTGCGATCAGGGTGCCCAGAACATGGCTGCACAGCCTGAAGGTGGGCGGCAGGTCTCGCTGCACAGCAACAGGGAACACAGTACCGGCGTGGAGCCCTCGCCTCTGCCTGCCCTGGCCCCGCCCTGCCCTAAGGCTCCTCCTCGATCCTAACCAGCCAGCCAGGCCACATTCCTTCCCCTCCAAGTGGAGGGACTGAGGGAGGCTTGTCCCCCAAAAAACCCTTCTGCCCCCTATCCGAAAGACAAGGGTTTCCTGCTACAGCAGAGAAGCAACAGGAAAGGGGCTGGCACCAGGTTGGGGACTGCACCCATTGAATAACCCCTCCTACCCCTGAGACACCTTGCGGATCTGACCCGCCCATCAACACACTCTTGAACTTGAATCTCCCATGGACATGTGCTTCCTCCCCTCACTCAGAGAATTAACAGAGCTCTACTCTGCGCTGGGTGCTGGAGATAAAGAGGTGACTGAGGCACCATTTAGAGTCGGGCCAAAAAGAAAAAAAAGGAACTAGAGGATGCACATGAACCTCACATGCCTCTATATGTACCCTGGCTCCCCACTGGTTGACTCTCATGACTATCTCCAAGCTCTCTCTACCCATCAGCTAGTTCCCAGCTCTTCTGGGCAAAGGGCTCCAAAGGGGCCTCCAGCTTCGAGAACCCACTAATCAGTATAGCCTGCTCAGGAAGCCCCAGAGCTCATAGCTGAGCCCTGGAGCACAGGGAGTGGGCCCCACGCACTGACCTGGTTTCCTGTGGTTTCCGGTGCTGGAGAAAGGCTGACGAGGCTCCATCTTTGTGGGAACCCTCCCCATCATCCCACAGCTTCCTCCCCCTCATGGAGCATTTGAACTGCTTCAGCCCTTACCTTGGTGACACACACAGTGGAAAGAAAGTTTGGGGCACACCTACCAGGTTGAGACATCTTGAGATTGTTATCGTCCCTCGGGACTCTATCCAGACCACCTGTCAGTAGCCTGACCACAGCCTTCTTTTGCTCAATTCTACGCTCAGGTCTCCAGGTTGGCTGCCCGGAGGCCGTATCCTACCCATTATCCTAAAAGTATCCTCTAGCTTTTGAGCTCATTAAAAGATAAAAACAGGCCCCGCGCGGTGGCTCATGCCTGTAATCCTAGCTCTCTGGGAGGCCGAGGCGGGCGGATTGTTTGAGCTCAGGAGTTTGAAACCAGCCTGAGCAAGAGTGAGATCCCATCTCTACTAAAATTAGAAAGAAATTAATTGGACAACTAAAAATATATAGAAAAATTAGCCGGGCATGGTGGCGCATGCCTGTAGTCCCAGCTACTCGGGAGGCTGAGGCAGGAGGATCACTTGAGCCCAGGAGTTTGAGGTTGATGTGAGCATGGCTGACGCCATGGCACTCACTCTAGGCCAGGAAAAAGAGTGAGACGCTGTCTCAAAAAAAAAAAAAAAGAAAAAAGAAAAAAGAAAAAAAAACAAAAAACAAAAGAAAAAAAAAAAACAAAAGACATAGAATAGCTGAATGGATAAAAAATAAAACCCAACTATATGCTGCCTACAAGAGCTTCACTTAACCTGCAAGGATACACATAAGCTCAAAGTAAAGGGACGAAAAATGATATTCTGAGGCCGGGCGCGGTGGCTCACGCCTGTAATCCTAGCTCTCTGGGAGGCCGAGGTGGGCGGATCATTCTGAGCTCAGGAGTTCCAGACCAGCCTGAGCAAGAGTGAGACCCCTCCTCTACCAAAAATAGAAAGAAATTAATTGGACAGCTAAAAATATATATAGAAGAACTTAGCCGGGCATGGTGGCGCATGTCTGTAGTCCCAGCTACTCGGGAGGCTGAGACAGTAGGATTGCTTGAGACCAGGAGTTTGAGGTTGCTGTGAGCTAGGCTGACGCCACGGCACTCACCCCAGGCAAGAGAGTGAGACTCTGTCTCCAAAAAAAAAAAAAAAAAATCTTTCTATAAAACCAAATAATTTTTTTACTCTACTTATGCTCCCCATTTTAAGCAATAAAGAGTAAAGGTATATTTACCAGAAATAAAATTATGCTAAATGAGGAGCAATAAATCAAGAGAAATAATTGACCAAGTGTTATTTTATTATCATACTACAGCAAAAAAATAAGATTCAGTATATACAATTGCTAATCTAAAAAAGACATGAACTGTGTTTCAATACATGTGTCTATATGGTAAAGTTATTAAAATATATTTATGAGTTATGTAGACATAAAAGGACATATATAGAGAAAAAGAAAACAAAACACTTTAAAATAAAATGATGAGTTTTTTTTTTAAGTAAAGCCTTTGAATTTTTTTATAATATCAAAAAAGAAACAAAAGCAGTATCTTTAAGTGTGCTTCTTCTGGAGTAGCATTAGTTCAGAGGAACAAAGTTTCTTTATTGCAAAAGAATGTCAGAAAAAGGCCAGGTATGTTTAATTGATAGTCCACATGCATCAGTGGGAGGAAGAGGAAATAAGAAATTGGGAGAGAATCATTAATTTTTGACAACCTGATAGACATGAAATGAAATCGTGTACTTTTAATATGTAAGCTCCTGATTCCTACTTTGAGAACTTTTGATAAGTTTATAGGCAATTTGAGTTTATTTTTCTGTTAATTACAAGTTTTCCTTCCTTCCCTATTGAGTAGTTTATCTTTTTTGCTTATTGATACAAACACTTATTATGGATACTAATTTCTTCCACGTTGTATCAGTATATATGCTAAACAGGTATCTACATATAAATATGGATCAGAAAATATGCAAGAGATTGTGAGACCTCAAATATAGGATGATGAATAGCCTTGGAAAGGAAGTAAAGGAATAGATTGGTGGAGGGTGTATTATCAACCCTTTAAAATTTTATTTGCTAAAGTTTTTGCAATAAACACTGAAAAATGATAAGACCTGTTTAATCCCACCTAAGAATGGCTCTGTAAGCAGGGGTTCAGCCCTCTCAGGGATAGGGGTCTTTATGGACTACTAGGTAAGCTCAGATTGGCATAGGTTCTACTCAGGGTAGGAGAAATCTGGAATAGGATGTAGAAAGGGGAGAAAATGAATACCACTTCCAAACTCGAGACCAGTAGCAAGAGCAGCAAGAACTATCATTCATCTTACTGACCTTCCTTTTTTTAAGTTTTTTCGGGACGAGAAACCAATCAAAATTCTGAAGAAGTTGCACCCAGGTGAGGTGAACTTACTATGAAGCATGTGGATTCAAGCATCCCAAGAGACGGATTGTAGTTTATGTTATGTTTTATCATCCAATTCTCCTCTCGGGATTGAGGCATCCATCCCGATTGCTGGGAAGATTAGATGCTGATGGCTAACATTGCATGCCATCACAGACATTGCTCATTGTTCATTGAGCTTCCTCACCTAAGGTGCCACCCCCAGGGCATTTGGCAACCAGTGACTGGACAATGTAGAAGCACAAAGACCTGAATCCTTCATCTTAGTTTGAGATTCTCTGAAAGGCCACCCCAGTTCAGAGCTCCCTGTGGGAAAGGCTGAAGCCATTATTTCCAATGCGACACATTTCTCCTCACCTTGTGCCCACTCTGACTTCCTCAAAATCATTGTTAGTGAAAGCTCTCCTTGATCAGCCAATCTCAAAGCCTCAGACTCTGTCTCTAGGGAGCCCTATTTATCAAAAGACTCTGAGCTTTAAAAGATAAAGACAGAGGGAAATTATGTTTAGTTTATATTTAAGTTGTCAGCCTAATTCAATAAGTAGGAGAAAAGGTGAGAATTCAGGGTAGAAGTTTTTCATGAATAAGTCAGTGCTTGGGAACGCAATATGCTTGCACTGAACTTCTGAGGAATCTGGGCAAAACAGGACAAGGAAAGGTTTGGAAGCCTTAAGAGAAATTTCTGTTTATGAAATTTTCGAAGAGGGATTGGTCCTTTTTTCATATATTCAGAGTTTTAAGCAATTTATGAGCCCTGTTTTTAATTTGTTAATCTACTCAACATCTGTGAAACTATTCCTGTATGACAATTACTGTGCTAAGCACAGATAATTCATATAAGGTGCAGTCCACAAGTTCAAGGAACTTATAAACTAGTGAGAATACAGACACTAAGCCAAAAGTGACGAACTGTAACAGACGCTGTAATAGCCATGTACATAGGATCCTGCGTTAGTACATGGGAAAAAATAGATATACTGGGATGGAGGGCAGCTGAAGGCTTCCTGGAGCAAGTGAAGATTGAGTTGACCCATGGACAAAAAGACAATTATTGAGACACAAAAAGAAATTACTCAGGCAGGGGACAGGGGAAAAAGAATGGGAAAACATTTTATATGGGAATGACAAAATGTTTGGAGACACTTGAGGGAATGCATTATATGCTATTAAGAATAAGTAATATAGGCCGGGTGCGGTGGCTCACTCCTGTAATCCTAGCTCTCTGGAAGGCCGAGGTAGGCAGATTGTTTGAGCTCAGGAGTTCAAAACCAGCCTGAGCTAGAGCGAGACCCCGTCTCTACTAAAAATAGAAAGAAATTAATCGGACAACTAAAATATATAGAAAAAATTAGCCGGTCATGGTGGCAATGCCTGTAGTCCCAGCTACTCGGGAGGTTGAGGCAGGAGGATCGCTTGAGCCCAGGAGTTTGAGGTTTCTGTGAGCCAGGCTGATGCCACGGCACTCACTCTAGCCCAGGCAAAAGAGTGTGACTCTGTCTTAAAAAAAAAAAAAAAAAAAAAAGAATAAGTAACATAAAAATATTGCAAAATGAGTCTAGAGGTCCAGGTAGTGGTCTGGTTATTATTGTTTCTGAGAATAAAGGAAGTGGGTTTGAATTTAATTCTGGAAGATTTGGGATACGCACTTTGAAGAAATTAAAACAGAGGAATTGCACCATCAAACTTATGTTTTACAAAGATTACTCTGAACATAGGCCACTCTACCTCCATTATTCATTTAAAAGTTCAAATATGTATCTCACAAGGTCCTGGATAACAATCCAATGACATGCAGTGTCATCATTTTTGTAAGCATGCTTTTCTAAGACTTAATAGCGTGATGCAAATAATTCTGATCTGTCAGTCAGATGCCCAATGATATGGGCAGTGTTGAGGGAACTGACAATGGATGATGAAGCACCCTGGGGCTGCAACAAGGAGAAACCATCATGACAACTAGAACTGAATGGTTATTGAAATCCAATTTCTCACCATGGGAATTGAGGCCCTAGAAGAGTGAACTTAAGTTTTAACTTATATTAAAATTACATTTCATTGGGTAGGGTGTCAGGGGGCAGGTAACTAGGAAAAGTCTAAAAAGCCTCCTGGGGTGGGGGTGAGGATTAGCAATTATGAAAAATAAAAGGGAATATACCTTGTCCTGCAGGCATCTCCTGGTGATCAGACTTTAGGGGAAGCCAGAGTGCACTGGAATTTAGGTGAGGTCGACCATAGAAGTCAGCCTGGATTTCAAGGGAGCTCAGCTGATGGCTTCTGTAGAAATCACTTTAGGGAAGAGAGCAGATGGTGAAAGTCGGAGAGTGCATGAGGATGGAAATAGAGGTTACTTAGCACATGATTCAAACATCCCTGCAAGATGAAGCACAGAGTTACCCCACTTCCCCCTCACTCCCTCTTTCTCTATCAAGTAAAGCTGGGACAAATGATTTCAGGAGTGAAATTATCAACCCCTCCTCCTATATTATTCATCTTTTCCTCTATTTTTTTTGGAACACATTAATTATAGCTATTTTAAAGTCCTTGTCTGCTAACTATTATTTACTGGATCATGTGCAGTCCGCTTCTATTGGCTTTTGTTTCCTCCTAGGAATTGTATTTACTTTTTATGTTACATGAAACCTTGTACATAGAAAAGTCTTAGAGGATTCAGATGGTGTTGTATTCTACCTGGGAGAGTATCTTCCTTTCGTGATTAGGCAAATAGAATGGGTGAGACTGATCACCTTAATCTCATAAGAGATTGTGCAGAGTTGGGGCTGGATGATAATTTAGGTGAAAATCAATCTACCTCTGTTCATCCTGTACTGCAAGACTCTTCCATGGTATTTGCCTCCAGAGCCTTAAAATGGTTCGAGGAGATTTCATTTGTGATTTCATCTTGGCTTTCTAGCCTCTCCTCCTAGGCAGCTTTAAAATTTGGGAAATGTTTTGTGGGGGTTGTCAATTACATATTGAAGTACACAATCCCCCTCTTTATTGTGCTTTTGTTTCCTGATCATGGAAAGATTGAAGGAGATTCACTCTGTTTATAAGAAAATTTCAGCTGAGCTGTCCAGGTTATTACATTGCACTGGAATTTAGCAAACTTCTCTGTATTTGAGTTTTCCCAAATGTCAGGTTTATCACCTCAGTCTTATGTAAGAACAAAAACTTTTGTGGTTTCTCTTTTCCCCCTCAGCAGAGTCCCTTTGCCCAGGCTAAAGCTGATCTTCTGTCCAAATCAAGAACCAGCAAATGTCTGCAAAGCTAAAACCACCTGTGATCATCAGATTACTTGGCGTGATTCTCTCTTCTTCATAATTATAGTTCACCTAGTCATCATTGTTTTTACAGTTCTTTGATGTCTTTAAAAATTTGATTTCGTTTTGTAATTTCCTGTCATTTTTCAAATTGTTGAAGTGTAAACATTGGCCTTATTGACCTACTTTTGTATCAATTTTTCATGTCAAAAATTTTCAGACTATTTTCACTGCTTAAATAATTTGACTTTTATAATTCATAGATTTAAAAAATTGATAATGAAGAAAACTATCACACATGCATTAATGATTTTAAATAAATTTTAATTTTACTAATTACAATGGAATCTATAAGCATAACCCACATCTACTACTACATGTGGGTTATATTATAATTTCAGATCAAAGACAAAATATTGTGGCATATAGATTTGCAAAATAATTGCATGGTCACAATTTACAGATTGACAACCATGAGATTAGGTGTTTTATTCAAACATATGAAATCATTCATACGAAAAAGAATTAGTCAAATTCTGCCAATTCTAAATCCAGATCTCAAAACCCTGTAGCTTCCTTATTTGAAAATGAACTTGTTAGCAAATTAAATATTGGTATGTGTTTTCTGTAAAAAAGTTTTGGATCTGGGAAATTTTGGTTGAGTAGCCTTTCGTACAAGCTGGACCACATAATATTAACTGTTATGTGGTATTATCATTACTATTAAGAAATCAACGCTTTTTTCTTTAAGAAATAATGCAATGGGATGATTCTGGAGGTAGTAATTTCTGTTCATTCTATCTGCTTTCAATAGAGAATCCAGGTTCTTTGTGTATTCCTAGCTCAAAGGATTTTTGTTGTTAGACTAAAACACAAGTCATTTCTCAGACACTTTGTTTTCTAGGCTTTGTTTTCAGAATACTTGATTCCTGAATAGAATAATGTCAAAGGAGGACTGGGTTTTAGGGTTTGGTGAATGAGAGTAAAAAGAAACAGGGTTTGTAGGGTCCTTCCCTGGAGGAACACCATAGTGATGGTGAGGTCTTCAAAGGGTTGGCTGCTAGACCCAAGTCCTAGGCATTCCCAGAAAGGAGACTTCGTGGTGATACGCTTTTAAGTGACCCATATGCAAACAACCACATGGACATAGAAAAAAAGAATGTTATTGAAAGTCAGATGATTAGAGGCTCTTCCCTAGTTCTCCCGAATCCAGACAAGTTTTCTTAATTATTTTATGACTCTAGGGAAAGAAAGACAGTGACCATAACAATGGATATTGAAGTTCCTGAAGTCAGTTGGGTAAGATCTCAGAGTCACATTTAAATAAATTTTAAAATTGACAGGTTTTACTTTCCCAATTTTGTGATTTCAAATTCATAAATGCAAAGATGATATAAAGTGCAAAATGGGCATTAAATAAATAAAATCATTTGTTACTAACAATATGGAAATAAAGACATCAACACTGGGTAGATCCTTGGACTCTTTTTCGGGATTTACCATTTCCCCAAGAAAATGGGGGAAAAGAGCCTAGATCCTGAAACACACATTAATCTACTTGAACTTAAACCTTTTGAGTATATTATGTATATAAACATGGCTAATGAAGCGTTTTTGAATTCTTTAAATATCTTGTAATGAAGACTATAAGAACTCCTTTTTGTGTAAATATTGTGATGCTGAAATTTTTATTCACATGTCATGCTAACAAAAAGAATTTCCCTTTTATCCAGATTTTTTTGTTTTAGAATATTATGGGGGTACAAGCGTTTTGGTTATAGAAATTGCTTTTGTACCATTTGAGTCAAAATGTGCCCATTCCCCAGATAGTGTGCATTGTACCCATTCCCCAGATAGTGTGCATTGTACCCATTGTACCTATTAGGTGTGAATTTACCCATCCCTTCCTTCCTCTTCCCACCTGCTTGATTTCCAATGAATGTTATTTCCATATGTGCATGTAAGTGTTGATCGATTAGTTCCAATACAGGAATTCTTAAAGAGAGTTACAGAACAAACCTAGCAAAGAGCTGAGTGAGAGGGAGGTGGTTCAAGTTTGGTGCTACCTGAGGGGTTAATATTTCTAAAGAAAAAAATGACAGGAGTTTTCTAATAGAAATTATTTGCAAAAATATGTCCTATTGTAAAATGTAAGGATTAATGTATTAATCAGGGCTTTGTGAACTCTCACGTTAAGCAGCTTTGTTATGCTAATTAACTTGTAAATGAAGAATGGAGGGATTTCTCCCATTCCTAAGGTTCTGATGTAGAGAAATAAAGATGTCCTTTATGCCTGCAAATGATGCTAAATTGAGGATCAGGAGTCTATTTTAGTGAAAAAGTCACCTTATTTTTTCAAGTTACTGCATATCCATTAAGCTTTCTATTTCGCTTTATTTAGCCCATGAAATATACAAAAGAAATATCTGCTTAAGAAGGAAATAACACAAGATAAATTTGGGAATTTATTTCTTCACAATCTCCAATTGAAAGGCCAATGTATCATAACTAAAACAAATCTCGGAGCATCTTCACTATAGGCAAAAACTGCTAATCTTGGTGTTATATACTAGTCAAAGGAGGTGTATTGTTCACTCTGTAGAGTTTTGCTTTGATTTTTAAAAATTCGAATTTTTGTTAGTTTTTTAAATTTGAGATATTACATACTAAAATCCTGATTTCTGGATTTTGATTGGAAATTAGAAGATATAACAATACTGGAGTAGTGTTCATATTTGGCAAGAATTACTTGAAGCTAAATAGCAGCTATTGGTACTAAACTGATATTTTCTCAGTTAATGCTAAATGTTAGATGCAATATATGATCATAGCTTGTGCTATTGTCCTTCTTAAAACAGAATTACAAAGAAAGTGATATATTCTTATAATTTCTCTATCAAAAGTGAGAAAATAAAGAATAAACAGCTGCCATCTTCAAGAAAAATATTAGAAAATACTTTTTTGAATAAAATAATAACACTCCATTTTTATGTTAAAAATGATTCTACTTGAAAAATACTACCAAGGTACATAATAGTATCTACCACATTATTAAGAGTGGCAACCAACCTAAGAAAAGTGTGTTGAAAAACTCAATGAATCGAAGAACTGAATTTTATCAGGATTTATTTTTCTATTTTGTTGATTTTTAAAGGTTTGGGAGTCAAATACTGTTATAAATTTACTTATTTGTTACATAAAAATAGCATCAACATATTTTACAGATTTTAAATTTATAATTGAGGGTCTATTGAATGTAGCACAAAGTATGTGTAGCAAACATTTGCAGATGTAAATGTATCTCAAAATATAGAACCTCAAAATAAGCTCAACTATAGAACAAGGTATGGGGAAAAGTAAAATCATTCTACTACAGTTAATTAAAAATTAGGAATTTGAAATACCACCTAGTTATCCAAATTTCTCCTGTTGTAATGAAAATTGGTGAACATTTTGGGCCTGGAGCTTTTGAGAAGCATAATACAGACCAATGGCATATTTTTGTCTGTGGAGAATTTTTCAATCATTAATTGGTTAAAATGAGTAAACGTAAATACAGATGCCCTTCTCATAATCAAGAACAGCAGATTTGACATTAAAATTAAAACCAGTGTGGCAATGTTTTTAAAAATCATGATGATTAAATCAGTTTATTGCCTTCAGAAATTCCTAAGATAAAACATTAAAATGGAATACATTAGGACCTGGCAATTGATAATATAAACTTACCACTCAAGAAATCATCTTTGCTTGATTAATTGGTACACAATAGAACAGCTTCAACTGCTATCTGGAATTTAGGTAGCTTGATTTTGACCCAATTATGGAAATTGATTTTCTTATGTTTCCAAGAGGAAGTCTTAACCTTTTCATAGAACATTGACTCAAAGATTTAGACTTTTTGGTTAATATAATCAATCTTCTTTTTAATAAATCTTAGTCAGGTTATTAACAATCAGTTATACAACAATGTGGCTAGAGTTAACATTTCTTGGTTAAGTTGTATCTTTAAAAAATTTATTTGGCAAAAAAAATGATAATAGAGATCATTTTGTTTTGCTGCAATCAGTTTCTAGAAAAATCATTGATAAACCAACTGCATTCGAATACTGTGGACCTCAAGACTTAAATCCCATGAATGCTTTCTCATTTCTAACATTGTTAAAATTAATGTACTTTTTTTAATTAGCCTTTAATAATCAACACTGTTAATTAACATTATGAAAACTAGAAATTAAAGTTATTAATATGCAGTGTGATGGGGTCCTGAAACCAAGTATGACAGCATTAAAGTAATAGACTTTTTTTTTTTTGAGACAGAGTCTCACTCTGTTGCCCTAGCTAGAGT